>PVKN010008419.1:0-25186 GCA_004027915.1 Capromys pilorides
CAGTAAAATATTAAAATCATTCATTTCAGAGCATGGTAAACACATCGCCATGCCTTTGCAGTCTCTAGATGGGATAGAACTACTGTGGTATCTCAGTAAATGAACTTAATTCATTCCAGGGCTCTGGAAAATATGGACAGGGTTATGATCGTCATCAGATGCAGAGTCCTCAAACAAAAACAAAATTTTGCTCAACATTCCTGTCTGCAAACCATACAGTAGACAAACAAAGCACCTGTGAACTAAGGCTCTGTTCTACATGCCTGATCTCTGCTAGGCTCAGCCAGCCACATCAAGTTATTAGAAGACCAAGCAAAGCCCCAAAGAAAGTCACACTAACTGCTCTCCACCTCTTTTTTTCCTTTCTCCCTCTCCATCCTAACTATTTTCATTACTGTGAAAGACTAGATCCATGGAAGGTAGAAAAAGATAGTCTAGGTCCAATTTCTACCTGCAGCTAGTTAAGAAAATAGTTTGTTAGGGCACACTGTGAAAAACTTAGAATGCAGAATCAAAGAGACCTTCTAAAGTGGGCAAAACAGACCATGAACACAAAAATGAAACAGTGTTCGTAAAAGCCCACATGAAAAGTTAAAGAACATGGTAAATAAGTTGTTAAATTAGCTACAGTATAATATGAAAGCTGTTTCTACATAGCTCAATGTCAGAATTGCCTTTGGAAAACTAACCCATTTCAAATACCCTCTCATCCAGTTAAAGAGCAGCAAGATTCTGCTGTTGCTCCCACCTAGGCTCCCAGCTTAAATTTGGGGTCAAGATTTGCTGTGCATCCCAGCATCAGTAGTTTTATACAAATGAGACAATCTATGCACATGGAGCTACACCATGAAATGCTTGATGGGAAAATACATTTTAGGTTCCAGATCCAGAAATACATGCTCTTGTGGCTCTGGAGTGCCCCACATAGAGTAAGTAGTAGAGAAAGGAATTCCTGGAAGCCGCTGGACTTCCAGGTACACTTGCGAATGCTAGGAGCAGTTTCTCCTGAGTAGTGAGGATAAAAATCATGGTACTAAAGATACTGAAAACAACGAAAAGAAAGCAGCACAAATTCTGCAGCTGTGCCAACACAAGAACAAAAGGGCACAATGGTGCCTTGGTTCATGAGCTTACCTGCTTCAACCATGTTGCCCACAACTCAAACTGGATTAGAACTCAGTCAAATTCCACCACTGCTTTCAATGTTGACTTCCTGGGGAAATCTGATTCTGTTCTCCTGCAATTCCATTTGTGACTAGAATGTGGAAAGAATAAACTTCATGAATCAATCAAGCTATCACTGTACTTAAAATTAATATTCACATATATATTATATTATGACAATATGATGAAATTATAATAGATTGCATAATAAAATGCAACTGAGATTGTGAAAGGAAAAAAAAGAACAGAAAATTTCTGTCTACCTCCTAATTCCCAATGGAACTTAAAATGAAAGTGTTTCCTTTAATTTTTCAAGGGAATACGCTGGCATAGATTCAGTGTAGAAATGGCCAAACACACATGCATGCCTGTATTTGCTGGGAATGTTCATTGTCAACAGAGAGACGATTTTCACTGGCCTCTGTAAAGGCACTTGATTCCCAGCCCGTTGAAAATAGCGCCATCGCTGAGAGCTGCAATTAGCTTCATATCAACTCTTTCTGCTGCCACTTTGCAGGTCAGGCTGCGAGTCCAACTTTCAGCATAGATATGCCACTAATTAGCACTGCCGCCGACCAAGTCCAACCAGGCCATAATAATCGCACGACAATTGGAGAACTGAGTTCGTTTCTCCATCTGAATCTTGGAAACGATCCATTTTAATCTGTAAGCAAAGGTCGACTTTTGAAAGAATAATTGTACTTTGTTTTGGTCCATCTGGATTGGGCTATAAATATGCCTCCCAGGTTTTATAACATTAAGTTACTGAGACGGCACTCAATGTCAAAGTAATGTTCAAGAAGTCCTGCATGGGTGATTAACTTAAGAACATTCATCAACTCAGTACCCTGATCTTAGGGGAAAAAAGCATTTTTTAAGCTACAAGATATCTGGGCTTTTGATTATGGTGAGTGTGATGAATTCTTTAAAAGAAATATCAAGTCTTTTTTGTTCTGCCTTATAATTACACCCAATAAAATAAGCACAATTTTCTTCTAACACATGCATGTTTTTCTGTGCCAGAAATTACATTGAAACATTAGAATAAAAATAACAAAAATCCAATAGTGGTCCCCATGGTTTGAGACCTATATAGGAACATTCCATGATTATTTTGACTATGATACTTCTGCATATGTTTTGGCAGGGTTTTACACCATGCTTCAAAAGCATTTGCGGTTTGGGATTTCCACTTGTTACTATTTAGGGTTCCAGTGTTCACATAGTATTGATTTTTTTCCTCCCCCTCTTTAAACCTAAATGTCAATTGTAATCTAAATTAATTTGCCCTTGGAGTTGGAGAGCCGGTAACTGTAGTTCATGTGGAGAAACCACAGGCAAAACAACGGACATTAACTCTAGGTTTGATTTGTCTTCTTGATGTTTCTGGCTTCCAATTTTCAGTTTTCAAAATCCACTGAGGCACTTGTCCTTGTTCTTAAGGAAATAGATTTGAGAGACTTGGCCCATATATTAATTTGGGGCTTAAAAGCACGTCTAGATCTTTTTAGAGAGAGGAAATCAAGATGAATTAATTCCCTATTGGTAAAATGCTCAAGAATCTAGTGTGGAATGACATATACATGAAGGCTAGATTAAATGCAGCATGGGCTTACTGAATACCTGAACTCAGATCTTACTTGCCCAACATTTTATATACGTGGCAGAGTGTTGGGGCAGTGAGAATTCTTGGCAACCAGTTGAAATGAGCTAAAATATAAGTAAATGAAAATAAAAAATTTTCTCTTCATATCCATGTCAGTTGGACACAAACAACTGCTATGAAATGTTATCACACAGTTTCTACAGAACTGAAGGCAAAAGCATGAGATAATAGAAAAAAGGATCTGGTGGTATCCTTTATCATTGTCTCACAGAAGAAAGATTTGTCACATGCCCCAGAGCATGGAGATGCAAACACTGTCTACAAAACTGAGGTAGTCACTTTATCAGAGAGAGTTTGAGGTATGCAAACAAAAATAATATACATGCTTGTGCATTGAGATTGGGGTTGCTATGTAGGAAAGGACTCACTAGAGTGCTAGCATCCTTGGGATCAGGATTTTAGGAGAGTTTGAAATACTTACCTCAGCTTAGTGCTCCCCAAATCCTCCCATGTGTGTAAATAACCTGAAGAATGACCAAAGACTGAAAACAGGCCATCGCTTCAACTACCAGGAACACCAATGTTTCTTGAAGTATCTGCACTGAGGACAGCATCTCTTATAACTTGCTTTCTATAGAAACCACTTCACTAGCCAATTTCTTTAGTCATAAAGAAATTTGGTTAAGAAGAACCATGCAATTGAGTCCTTATTCTATTTAAATACGCCTAGATAGGTTTCTATATAGGATACAGCACTTGGACAAAATTCCTAAGAAGCCATATAAAGGTTAGATGCATGTATGTGCATCCTATGAAGAGACTGAGTTCCTGAAGGACTTCTGGGTACCGTGTTGGGCTCCACTGTGTGCCAGCACATTCAGTCCAGGTTGGGGTTTTCTTTCATTTTACTTGTGTTGCTCCTCCTCCTCCTCCTCCTCCACCTCCTCCTTCTTCTTTCTCCTTTTTTGCTGTATTTCTCACCCTTTGGGTTTCTTTTCAAACAATACAAGTGTCACAGCTATGTTAAATGCAAGCTAAGCTAGACAGGGCCTCTCTAGCATGAAATTCACGTTTAACATACTTAAACTTACTTAAGTTTACTTAAACATGCTTACTATGCAAATTTCATTGCTCTGTTCAAAAACAGTTTCTAAGTTTCTCAAAATACTCCATTTGGTAACATTTACTACTGTAATTCTTACCATGATTCAAAATATAATCTTTCTTTCTTTTTTATTTTTTGACATAGAGTCTCAAAAAGCAGATCAGGCTGGTCTTGAACTTACTGTCTAGTGCAAGCTGGTCTCAAACTTGCAGAAATCCTCCTGCCCCAGGCTCCTGAGTGCTGAGATTACAGGTGTTCACTGTCACACTAAGACCACAAGTACAAAATCTTTATTTCTTAGAATCAACATTTTGTTTCTGAGATCAATTTATGTGTTTAAATACTGAACTGAATCCAATTCTTGTAGACCTTCTCTTACTGATCAAATGTAATCTTGTGTATTTTTCTCTTCAGTCCCCCATATTTTAACTCAGATATTTTTAAATTGTTTCAGAAGAAGAGCCTGTAATTACTAACATGTCTGTTTTCCTCCTGTAGTTATTTGTGTCTTATTATTTTTGAGCAAGTGCTGAGAACAGATACTCCTGGTCCTCCCTGAACCCCTAGCTTTTATTTCTGAGTCAGTGCTATCAACTACGATCATGTACCACTTCACAGACAAGGGAATAGCATTTTACTTAAAAACATCTAAATGTCATTGTGTATGTAAGGATAACCTCACACTTTATAAAGAATAACTTTCCATTATGATGTGTTAGTAGTTTTCTTTCCCTGAGAATAGAGAACTCAAAGTATCTGTTAAACTTTAAAAAAAAAAAAGTCACAGTATAAAAAATATCTAACGTGTTGACAGGGCCGTACAAAGTATAAATAGCTTACTTTGGATGTGTACGCAGATACTAAACTCTCAGGAGGTTCAATCTTTAAATAAATATGTGCATGCTTAAAATAGTTGTGCACTCGACAAAATGCATGAACACTTATGTGCAGGCCTCCAGCTCCAAGAGGAGGCTTGCAGGGATGCTCGGCACTATTCAGTAACAAAAGCATCACCATGTGCTGCCACACACTCTCAGCTAAGCAGCTCCCACTGCCAGAGAAATGAGAAATAGAGATTTAGTTGTGCAACAAACTCTCCCAGAAAGCCTCACAGGGATAGTGGTGGGCACAAGCAGCGAGAGTGGAAATCTCTTTCCCCAGTCTTCCCCATGTGGAGAGACTGTGTTAGCTTTCTTCCCATGTCGCATAAAGGGTGCTTATTTTGCTATGTCTCTAAAGTTTTCTCTCCTCTGTCTCTGCCTGGAGAACTACACACACATACACACACACACACACACACACACACACATACACACACACACACACACACCAACTTCATTTTAATTTTTAAAATTTATTTTTCAGTATTGAGGATGGATTCTAGGGTGTTACAAATACTGGAACAAGGCTGTACCACTGAGCAGATCTCAACCATTTTGACTTTATTTTCATATGAGTTCTCAGTAAGTTGCCCAGGTTGACCTCAAACCTGCGCTTGCTGTCCCACCCTTCAGAGTGGCTGGAATTAAAGGTGTGCAGCAACACATTCTCTTATAGTTGACCATTTCCTTGAGGTAAGTGGTTTTAAAACTTATATTTATGCCTGGCTTCTCTGTCAACTCTTGTCCCAAAGGACTTTTTACTTACAATTCTTAGTGAAAATATAAATTAATGGGCAAACAAACCAGCCTCCTGAGTTTAACTTTCAGTTCTCTTATCTTACACACCAAAGGCAATATCTTCTTAGAAAAGTGCACCTTCATGTTTACCTCTTTGTATCATTATATATATATATATATATATATATATATATATATATATATATTAGAGCCTGCCCTCACACATCTTGCATGCATCTATCCGCATCTCGTCTTCACGCCAGGAAGGAGCGTGTTTATGCTCTCTGAGCTTCTGTACATGCCGCCATGTGCACACCTCCACCTCTTCCCTCACTGGTTTTCTCCCAGATTTTGCAGTGACAAGGAGGAAGTAGAACAAAGCAGTATTAAAACTATGGAATCCGAGGAAAGATCCTTGGATTTCTGTACAAAGTAACTGTGAGTGAGCTTGGGAAATTTGAGCAAGTTCATTAAAATGTCAGCACTTTAGTTTCTGCATTTATAAAAAAGAAATAAAGACCCCCACCTTGGGGATCATCTGAGAGCTTAGCCCTAGAGCCAGTGTGCCATGAAGCAAGCATGCATCCTTCTCGAGGAATGATTACCAAGGTACATTTGTGGATCTGAAAAAATAAACAGAAAAATGTGTCACACCGTTATGTTCTCCAAGCCAACATTTCTCCTCTGTTTTTTTAAATGGGCCCCTTTTCTCTCCCCACCAAACTTTACATGGTTTGGTTTTCAATTTAATGAAATTATTAATAATCCAAATTAGTTATGTGCATCTTCACAGTCTGGTGCAAGAGCCTGTACCCTTTTTTCACTCCTCATTTGATTCTCAGAACGGTGCAAGTTCGAATCATCCAGCCTGGAGCAACGCTACTTCAGGAACACATTCCTCCTTCACTCAGAAGGCCAACGTGTTTAATTTATTTTACCTTTAGGATAATTTTTTAAGCAAATGAGTAAGAAACAAAAACACAGATATTAGGCATTTTGCAAAACTACATGACTACACAGCCTTTGAAAGCATGTGCCAGAACTATGGGAAATGAATGAGGGTTGAAGCCTGCATGCTGTATTCACTGTTTTGACCCAACTATTTTCTCTATTCTGAAATAGAGGATGTGACTTATGGACAGAAAGAGATTCAACATCAGAGAAAATAGCTGCTTTCTTAGACCCTAAAGGTCAGGAGAGATGCAAAGGAAGATGAAATTGGATGCAAGTGAGAGACTACATCTCTGCTCTGAGCTAGGAGAAACAAAAAGGAGACATGGAAAGGAGACAGTTCTAGCATAGAATATTTATTAATTTAAAGATTATTGAAAGATTTATTAACCATTTGACTACATATTTTTCATTGTCTCTCAATTTTATGTTTGACTCATTTTCAATGGTGAAAGGTAAAATGAAATTCATTATTCAAATATATTGCACCTAATTCATTTTTCAAGATTAATAGTAAGTGTTCAGTGAGATTCAAAAAGTTTATAAGATTTCCAAGAAAGCACTGTGACCAGAAGATAAGCCTTCTGGAGAACAGTTTATAGTTATGATTTCTTTAAAATAAGATACAGTGCGCAGTGCGTTGGAAGAGAAGACAGGTCAGAACAAGAACCTGTTATGTAGAAAAGAATATAATAATAGATGTAGCAGCATAGAAATTCAAGCAAATAATTTCTTTCAAGTAAAGCAACTTTGAGAAATTCTCAAAAATACTCAATTGTATTTTCAATTCACATTATCAAACAATACAAATTGCACACAAATTGATCACATAAATACTTTGAAATATTTGAGAAGTTAATTTCATCTTGCCACAAAAAGAAAAGAATAAGTGATGAAAAGAAAAAAAATAATGTCATAGCCCCTAAAAAATATTTCACGAAGCATAATCAAGACAGAAAAAGCAAAGAACAGATTTGATGTGACACCCATAGTGTAAATGTGATAAAGAGTTATTATTTTTATGACAGAAAGTTCGAAATTTTAAGGATGTATCATAGGCTGAACTCGTATTTCAATCATTTTTAGCATCTAAGGCCTACTAAAGTGTTAAAAATTCATAGGAAGTAAAATCACAAAGAACAATAGAACAAAAAAGGATGAAGGTAGAGTACAAAGAGTTAACAGAAATTGGCCATGTGAAGAGTGAAGAGTTAGAGGAGACTGGCAATTGCTTTGAAAGAGCACCTTGACGGAGACAGCGAGAGGCTATGGAGGAAGGATGAGAAGGCAGCAAAGACCACGTGTGGAGATGGCTCAGACGTAAGTGTCCGCAGTGGCCCAGCCAAAGGACGCCAACTGGCTCCTCTCACCACAGCACCCGCTCCTTGGATAACTCCTCAAAGCGGGCAGGCCAGAAATATTCAAATACCTATAGGGCTATAAGTCAAGGTTGAAGGTGAATTTGTAAGATTTCATCCTAAAGCAATTAGTACTGAAAACAGTGCTTCCTATTTAAGGGAAATGTCCTACTCCACTCCATCTGAAGGTTGTGACCCAGCAGAAACTTGCGACATTTCTGTCTTGTGTCTCATGTTTCAATAATCCTAGGTGCTAATGCTAAGATAAACTATGATTTTTGCTAAGTGAACCCTTCCTGAGACCCTGATATTGTATTCTAAGTTATGACTTACAATTCCTCTTAAAAATAGGAACAGAATGCATGATCTTTGTTCATAAAAAGATGCGCAGGTCATAAACAATTTACACCCTGAGGGAGAATAGATAATGAAAGACAAAGTCTAATCCTCTGCCACCCTTTTTGTACGCACTTCATTCTTTCATCACGTTTTAGTTATAAACCCGATATTTCAAACAAAAACTAAAATTAACTCATCGCACTTAATTCCTACCTGCTTTTGAGCTTACTTGGTAATGTCTCTATCCCCATTCTCAGGCTCTCTTGAGGTATCTCACAGTGGTGTAGGGCCTTAGAAAAGGCAAAGCAAGCATGAAGCACTTACCAAAAAAGAAAAAAAAAAAGGCTACCTTAAGAGGGGCAAAATTTGGAGACAACTGGCCCTCTCGAACAGACGTCAGATGCTTTTGAGTATGGTCTGCTAAATGTCCCTCAAGGAAAGCAGTTTCAGCCCTTTGAACAGTAAATGACAATAAATGGCTGTCACAAAGCTCCTACCTATAGTCTGTTGCAAGAACGCTTGGCTCCACAGGGATGTTGGCATTCCCACGAGGCACACAAAATACCCACTTGAGGGTGACTGCTTGCCCACAGAACCCCCAGGGTGAGAAACTTAGTGAGCTCAGACACGGTCATGTCCACTGCAGCACCTGGAGGATCATACTCCTTTGTCCCTGACAACACCGTGCTGTCAGGGAGACGGTTGACCTGAATGGGACACAATGACACTTCATTGTGGTCCTGCAGGCCAGCGAATCTCGAGTCCCCCGAGTGCCATCCGCTCCTCATGCGTGTCAGATATTGCTCCACATTTTGCTCTGAGGCCCCATGTTTTTTCTTCTTTTTCCTGTAGAGTCCTGGCCACCTTCATGAGCTGCCATTATTTTATTTCTGGTTTGGTCTCAAGGGGAAAAAATGTGCTCATGACATCCAAACTCATTTCCTTCGTGTCAGATGGATAGTAGCAATAAGCAGGGAAACTTAACTCCCCAGTTCTCTGTGGGAATTTCTACCAAGCACTTTCTACAAAGTCTGTGACAAGGAGACGTGTTCCAACTGAGGTGAAAATCAAAGCTTGTCCTTCCTGATCTCCACTGTGTAAACTCATCAGGCTTCCACACAGTCCCAGGAGTTGGTAGCAAACTCCAGAACCACAGTTAGTGGGAAAAGTCCCCTAAAGAATTTAGCTTTCATGGCAGACTTTGCTTCTGCTCCCGACAGAATACATGTCTAAGAAATCTGCCACTCAGTTTTTATCGCATATGATGATACTTCATGTTACAGAAGTGATTTTTATGGATGTTTTTAAAAGTACTTTCTTTCTGACTTCACATCTCCCTGCTTCCTGTGTGTTTTAGGCCTGAAAGATCTCAGTGGTGGCTTCCTTTCCTTAAACAGGCTTCTCTATTTTCTTAGAAAACATTTATTATATCAATAAGGCATCTCCATAAATTATATATATTTACTGCAAGAAAATGAAACAAAGCTTATTGCAGCTCACTTTGTAATTTTACTGTGTCTGCTTAGTGCTTTGTAGCATATAATCTTCAATCATAACCTTGTGCTTGGAGGAACGTTTATATATAAAAAAGTAATCTGACAGTTTAAGGCACGTTATGTTTCCTAATCGAATTTCAGTGAAGGGTGATCTTTGCCTCTTTTTCAGAAATGCATTTTTAAAATTGATCCCAAGTTCAAGTGTGGGCTCCTTTATCGTACAGTGAGTTTAAACTTTCAAACATCCGTGAGCTCATTTGTTCTTCTGCCGTCACCAATCGCACTGTCCTCCTTGAAGAAAGTGATTGAGTGGGAAAAGCAACCTAATTTAGATCTGAAGAGTGAACTTTGGGCAGAACAGGGAGTGGGCTTGCTTCCCGCTAGAAAACTCCCTTCTAAGACCTGGAGATTTATGTGGACAGGGTATGATGCTTCCTTTGCTAATCAGCGCCCTGGCTCCCTCGGCAATCTCCACACTGTGTATCCCCCACTCTGGAATTCCTGAGTCTGCCTCTGTGCCTCCCAAATGATTTATTTCCATATTTGCTTCAGTGTATGGGCACATGGCATGCTTTACAACAGCACATTCATCTATGAGTTTTCTCCCAAACAACAGATGCTGCCATCCCTCTTGATAACTGCCTCTGGCAATGACCAACAAAGCGTTCATGGCGGCGGGGTGAGGTGCCCTGGCCCAGGCTGTTCACCTAGGTTCAGGCACACTGCCAGGAGCTGAGAGAGCTCGAGGTCCCACAGCACAGCACCACTGGAAACTCACAGAGTGAGAAACTGGTGCTTGAAGTTGGCAACTGATAGCCAGCCTTCGTGAGAGTATACGGAAGATACAAGGACAAAAACACATCATGGCCCAGTTTGCTCAACAGATCTGCCTGTAGATGAATCTTCCTGACCAGGGTGGGACCTCTCTGGCCCCTCTTTTGAGCTTCCTTTAGCATAGTAAGACTTACTTCCAAAGCTTAGGAGTCACTTTAAAATTTCCATACATTGATCTGTAAAGAAACATTCTTCAATTTCTTTTACTCCCCTAAGGGGAAATATATTTCATGAGTCCTTAACAGATCAGCTTTGAAATTCAGATTTTCTTCTGTGTTGCACTGTTTTTGAGCACATTTCATTTGGAACTAACTAATTAACTGAAGGATCAAATATAGGGTGCAGACTGCTTATTTCTTTACAAGAATACATGGCATTTACAGAGAAATGCAGTTAGGTTATTTTTATCTGTAAGTATTACTCTGGAACATGGCAGGCACAGGAATAAAAGCTGCGCGCATATCTAATATATTGACTCTACCCTATTGGAACACCTTTGGATATTATATTTAGAATTTATAGCTCCATTTTTCTTCACTTTTGGATCTTTTTTGTTTAAAGCAAATATAGCAAGTGTTAAAATGCCGCGTTCCTTACTGATGTCCTCTTTTTAGGAGGAGATTTTCTCTTTTGAAGTTTCTGCTCATATTTTTTGAGCTAGTGAATTTTTCACTGTGTTTTAGCATATGTACTTGTCTATGTTTGTGCGAGTATGTCCTGGTATGTATATGTATAATATGTATATATGTGTGTGTATAATTTTATATAGTTTTGATTTTCATTATGCAAGTCTTGCTGTTTTTCATGCCATGTTATCATTTTGAAAAGGTTTATTTCATTCATTGACAGAATGGTGCCAATGGCAGCCTCTATGGTCTTAATAAATAAAAGTAATATAAACAATCATCAGGACAAAAGAATCTGGGACCTAATACCTAAATTCTAATCATGAAGCTCTCTAATGGAATCCAGCTAATTCAAATGCTCCTGTAACTTAGATGGATGATGTGACATAGCTCTAGGTGGCTGACGGTAAATGCTTTTAAAGAATGAGTCTCATAATTCATCTAAAATGCATAATAAGACACCAGAAGGAATTTTTTGGTGACCACATATAGCCTAATTTTTTACTAAGCATGAAGTGTGGGAACTTTCCTAGTAGTCTGAGGGCTGAACCAGCAATTAGTTTAGATGTTTTAGTGTTTAAGTCATTGTACAATAGCCTTAGTTTTATTGCAATCTTCTTGGTATAAGAAATGTTGTATCCCCAATGGACTTGTGGCGACCCCCTGGCACTTTATTCTGTTCTGTGACTCATCAAGGAAGTTTATGAGGCTAGAATGGTTTTAAGAGGTCTAAATGTGTAGTAAGAGACAGAACACCTCATACCTAATAATTGAGAAACTCTGCTTAAATGTGAACTTTCTACAATTACTATGCTTCAATTGTTAAGGCTGAAAATATTCAAATTTAATTTTTTGTTAAGAAAATGTTCCTACACTCACAGATACATACACAAGAATGTACAGACAGCCCCCTGTAGGACACGCCATCAGAAAAACAAGCTTAGTCACACACTTATTGCTGTCACATGTGTGTACTTTGCTGCATTGCAGTCTCTCGTTAGACAATTTACAAAAGTATCGTTGATATCAAAGATTAATAAATTTGTTATTTTATTGCCTTCTCCTTGTACATTTCAAATATGTAGCAGCCGTTCTACAGTAGGCAATGTGATGGAGCCCCAGCACTTCAGAAACCTTCCAAGTCAGTCTTCAAATTTCATGTACTTTGCTACCTAAGGGTGCACAGCAAATCATTTATTTATTACACTCTGTCTATGTAACTGCAGACTTATTTAATCAAATGTCTTCAACCCTCACATGTTGCTCAAGTCAGAAAAAAACATCTATCTTCACTTTGTGCTTTCTGCTACCTCCAGGAACTGTGGTCTTACGAGTTCTTTTAGCTCATCTCCCACCGTGCTTTGCCCTATCCACGTATTTTCAGTCCAGAGCTAGGCCCACTGCAGCACTTCTAAGTCATCTCTTTCCTTCATCCATCATGACCCTCACCATAGTTTTCCCACCCACAATGAGCCTGTCAAAGGTCAAATAGAAAAATGCCCTGAAAAGAGCATCAAAGAGTTTCTAGTTGAGGTGAGAATCAAAGTGGAAGTTTATGTGGTCCCTGTCACTCGATTTTGACCACATCCCTGCATGTGACCCACTTGAAGCTCTCACTGGGTAAGGGTAGAGAATGGACTCAGGGCCTTTACACTGACTGCACTGCCAGGCCTTTTACATGTTTAAAAAATTTAGAGGCTGAGTCTCTCTGAATTGTTGGGCTGGGCTTCAACTTCCAGTGCTCCTGCTTGAGTTTCCTATGGTGCTAGGATTATTGGTGTTCCCGCCGCCCACACTGGCTACTTCCCTTTTGGTTCTTGTCATTAGCACTGATCTCTTTTGCCTAACAGTGTGTCCTCTTTCTGGCACATCTTGCTTTATTTCTGTTCTTGCTGTAATTCTCTGAAAGCAGAAATCCATACAGATGAATTATTGTGCAACTGTCCAGAGCTCACCACTCGGAGCCCACATCCAGGAGCACCCGGACTGCCAAACCTGCTGCTGCTTCCCACGATGCTGCTTTGCCCTTCCCATGGCGCTGGCACTTCGCACAGCCCGGGGAAGCACCGCTGATGTGCACGTAGGCACGTACTCATTGCTATCTGGTACATCGCTGCCTCTGTTTTATTGTAAGCAAATGGCCGTCAAGACTTAAAGAGATGGTGGCTGCTGACTTTGCAACTTTGAAAAGAAGTGAAAGTACCTGGAACTTCACTGTTTCCCTTAGCTTCACCAGGGCTCTGAGGCATGACCCTGGCTATCTCAATATCAGCTACACCAACAGAGGGACAAGCAAAAGTCTCCAGGGTACTCTGTGCTGCCAACCCATGGCTCTTGGTAGGTTAGATGTAATACACTATGGCTTGCAAATTTCTGAAGCTATGGTAAGTTTGGGACATAATTCTCTTAGCAGTAGAGAAGTACCTGTATATTGTGCATATTTTTCATACATTATCTGTCTTAGTCTACTAAACTCTATGGAAACACACGTCTTGTATTTTTTTTTAACATTGTACTTCCAGAATGGGAATAAAGAAAATATTTGAATATTTGTTGAGTGGATACACATATTATTTGTGATATGTTAAAATGCCTCCTGTGTAACAGAACAATTAGTAGAGCTGAGCTTTGTCTCCTCAAAGGAAAAAGGCTACAGAGAATACAAATATTCTTATTCCTGAAGGTTCTGTTTCCATCTTTAAAATGTGTTTCCACTCCTAATCTCACCAAAGATGTCTTTTTTTCCCCTTAGAAGTACAACTGATCTTTTATAAACCTAATGAAATTTTAATAAATCCACTTGCGATTCAAATTGAAAAGAATTTTTACAAAGCCAAAAGTACTTCAGCTCCTTTTGGCCCTGTCTTTTCAAGGGAAAAGTGATGAGAATCTTCTTACACATGATTGTTTTAAAAAATAAATGTGTTCTTAAAGATTTTTCCAAACATCTCTGTGTTAATTTGAGCAGCACAGGTATAAAGTGACTTCTAGTTCTCAGGGTTTTCCTTCCTCGATTCCCATGTAAACTGTAAAACAGTGTGACAGAAATTGGCAGCTTCCTCAGGCAGCTCCTGAAAACTGTGCCTGCCATCACAAGGGTCTCGTGCCATGTGCCAGAATGGGCCATTTTTGAGGACTCCCTAATATCTTTGAGGTAATGAGGCTCCTCTTTCGCCCCCTCTCACTTTTCCCTTCCCACTCAGCCAGTCTCTCCACAGGCCTTGACCCAGTTGGCTGAGCCTCTCCCCACCATCACTGACCAGGCTTGCTCTGCTTCCTCGCTGCAGCCTCTGGCCTGAGGCCTTGCCTCTGAGCCACCGCTGTTCTCATAGATTTCTCTCCTCTTCCTCACAGCAAAGCTCCAAAGCTTTTTGGAGCAGGCTTTGTTCTTGCTGACATGAAGGCTTTTTTAGTTTGCGGACCACATTCTCCTGACAAGGATCCTAACTATCCCCAAAATCCAAATTAAGTTCAGGGCAGGAGGGATGAGGTCACATTGCAGCACATCATTTGTCTGAATTGAGATAATCACTTCTCAGCCTGTCTCCCTGGGGTTTTTCTCACCCTCTGGACTAATGCTTTTAAAATGCAAAATAAAACAAAATAAAAGGCAAGTCTGATCACAGCCAGGCTACCTCCTGGGCAAGTGACCTAAGCCCTCCCCACCAAAGGCCGAGTCTCGCAGGACTCTGGACGGGCAGGTCTTCTGGCCGTCCTCCTGGGCCTCTTGGGCCTCTCCCTCCCCTAAGTGCTCTCTCTGACAGGGCAGCTCCGCGCTGAAGTCCTTTGCGATGGCTTTTACTTACCCATGTTTCAACCCCCTGAGAAAAGCCAGGTTGCGCTCATGCCCCTGCTCATCTTGTTCCTCAGCATCCGCGCATATCCCGTCATCCCAGTTTGGCTTCTCCCAATGGTAGCACCAAAGCCCCCTCCGTGGCTCCCCGCTCCTGTGCTTGCCTCTTCTCCTTCGCTGAGCTTGTCACCACCTCCATTCAGCCCTACTCACCTTGGAGTACCAATTTTAGAAACACGCCTCTGCCCGTCCTCACAAGCGCGCAAGTTTCCCAGGGCTGGGGCTTGTCATCGTGCTCCCGGCAGCATCCGTGTCATTTGTGGCACACAGTGGATGCTGTGTCTCATAGCCAGACCTTGGACACAAGGATCCTCATTGCGCCATGAGCCGGAGAGTTCCCTGAGCCACACGCCCAGCAGGAGCCAACTCATCAGAACGTGCTGCCCCTCATCCTCATGAAGTGTGTGCTTCAGGAAGCACCAAAGGCACTTGAGAATCAACTCTCTGGCCTTAATCTAAAGAGCAGTGCACATGAGGAGATTAGCAGAAAGAGGAGAGAAGGACTGCGCGCTCTGAGCCAATAAGGATACATACGGGGCAGCCACCCTTCTGTGAACTGGTGCCCTAAGATGTCCCCAGCATGGGTTTGAACTGCAGCAGAAGACACGGAGTATTTATATTCAATGTACTTGTTTGTTTCAAAAGTTGGAAAAACTTGTGATTAATGACATTTTTTGCATTTCACAGGGAGAAAGAAAAAGATTCATTTATAGAAGGGCAGGCCAGATAGCTCAGCAAACTAAAACATCTGCTTAGGCAGAGCGCAGGGACCAGGGTTCGATCCCTCACACCAAAAGCTGTGCTGTCCCCACTGCTCAGGTGCTGAGATGGCCACTGAAATTGAGAATGGTGGTGTCAGCCTATAAGACCAGTGCTTGGGGGGCTAAAAATAGGAGGATCACTATGTGTCCCATCTGTGTAGTGAGAGCCTCTAGACTCTGTACTAAATACATAAAAACAAAAAGAAAAGAAAAAAGATTGATTCATAGAAGAGTAAATAAAAGTAAGGTTAAAGGCAACATGCGCAGGAAACCCTGGGAGCACAGAGCAGAATTGGCTCTATCAGTGTTCCAACTGGGAGCGTGGCCAGCTTTCTCTGCAGCCTCTCTGCCTTCCAACTTTGGCCTTCCCCCTCTGCTCCTCACCATCCACTGCTCCCACTCCTCTCCTGGACTGGCTACTCACTTAGCTCATCACTGAGTGCAGTTCCAACAAAGTCACCATGTCTCTCAGATCCAATGGGCTGGCTTCTACCTCACTGTCCACCTCTGGCTTAGTGGTTGCCATGACTACTATCTCTTAAATAGATGAGGTGAGTGAATGGAGTCTTCCCCTCAGGTCAGATGTTCATGCTACTCCATCCAGCTGCAGAAACACAAGGCCACATTGTGCTTTGGACATAAGAGCAAGGCCTGTTTGGGCAAGTGTTCACTCAGCAGCTGTCCAGTACAGGTCAGGCACACCCTTCAGCATGGGGTCTACACCGACAGCTATAACCTATAACTGGTTCATCTCTAAGTTCATGGCAATTCTACCACAAGGGTGGAAAACAGAAATTATTATGAATAATTTCCCAGGGGAGCTCCACCTTAGAGGAGCTGTGGATTAAAGTACTTATAAAACAAGATCACATATCTTCAGACACAAGAGGGAAGGCTAAGGGTGCATACGTACACAGTGAGAATCCAGAGGCCTCTGAATATGTGTCAGGGAGGAGAGGCCTGAGTGGACTGAGAAGGAGACAGCCTAGCCTGCAAGCAATGGCACAAGCAAGCTAGGCTTTCACAAGAGAGGAATGGGAAGCTGGGTGTGATTGAGCACCTCTGTATTCCCCATGCTCTGTAGGCTCAGGTAAGCAGATCCAACATTTGAGTCCAGCCTGGTCTTAGTGCCTTAGGGTTAGTGAGACTCAGTATTAGCAATAGAAAGAGCTAGGGATGCAGCTCAGTGTGAAGATCTGGAGCTCAATCCTCCTATCTGAAAAAGAAAAAGTAATTTTTGATGGACAGAATCTACAGTGTGAGAACAGAAATTCTTGTCAATTTGTCTCTTAAATCCAAACTCTGTTCTGCATAAGCAGCAGCTGTTTCTCAAATAGATTTCTAATTACTGTTATAAACAGTTGTAAATTTCATTGGCAAAAACAATGTGAGGTGCCCCAGATGTATGGAATGGGCCCACTGTCCAAGGAAAGAGAGAGAAAAGTGGTGTGGGATGCACTGGAGTGTTTAGAAAAGCAGTTTCGTAAGTATTACTCCAGGTTACTTTCTCAACAACCCTGAGGACAGAAAAGATCAGATTTGAAATTCAATGGATAGATTATGTACATTATCAGTACATCAATGACAAACAATGGAAGGGCTCTAAAGGGAGGCAAGCTGCCTTTGTGCTGATGGAATTTAACTAACAGATGTCCCAATCTTTAGCCTTCCACAACCCTTCACCTCTCTCTTAGTTCCTAAGCTTCCAACATAAACTGCTCCTCAGGTCAAGAGGAACCTTCCAGCTCTCCCGGCTTGAATTTTCCTAAAGATCTGATTTTTTCCCTTTGTGATCTCCAAGTTTTCCTCTGTGGTTTCCAGAAAGACTTTCACCTCTTAGTTGTACTAATCAAGTTTTTCTTTGCTGTGTGACTTTTCTCCCCCTATATTCTAATTCTTGTGCATCAAAAATGGTGTGTGAGTATGGAGAGTCAAAATGCAATCTGTATCTCCAGTTTCCTTTATTTCTGGAATGTTGATAAATTTCTCTTTTATTTAACCATCCAAACTTGGTATAGCCAGACTGGTGGGGAAATGCTTCAGGGAATGATAAGCAACTTATTTAGTTATAAAGTTCAGTAAAAGGTAGTACTTTACCCTAAACATTTGCCTACTACATGAGAAAAATAACACAAAGCAAAGAAATCAAATAATCAACTTAGGAAATCTTTTTGTTAGCTCATTTTAGAAAGGTATTTTCATGAGATGCTCACCAAATACTATGTAGTATTGATTCTGTAAGGTTGGATACACTTGCAATAAAGTTTTGTTCACACATCTCTGGCATGGGGGAGACCATGCTAAACAGAAGGTCCCTGTGTTGTATGTTGCTGAATTAGTTGGAAATTGTATAGGCAGTCTAACAGGGCTAGGTCCTCAAGAAGACAGCATGGAAGACAAGATACCTTGCAACTGTGAGAGAGATGGATGCTCCCACTGTGGGCCCGACGCGAAGACCAATGATTGAACAAACGCTTACCTCCCTAAAGATAAGCATCTGGGATTGAACATCATCTTAAGGAAGCCAGGAAGAATTACTAAACTAACCCCTCCAGGAGTGGTCCTCTTTTATATTCTTCAACGTTTGCTACTTGTTTCACTTCCCCATTTGGTCCTGGATTAAATCATTTTTCCTGATTAATTGGTTAACCATATTTTCGTCCCACCTGATATGTGAGTTTCCCATGCTAAATCACCTCCCATAATAGTTTTACTCTACAAATATCCCCCATTATGGCAGAATCCTGGGCAACCCACTTGAGTACCCCATCTGTCCCTCTCTTGGACAGAAGCATTCTTTCCACCAACAAATATATTCAGCTGTTTACCTCTGTCTTTCCAAAAATTCACTTTTGGTTTTAGGGAACACAAACTCATTGTTGATATCTTTCAGGTTGGAAGTTTCATTCCCTGATATCACTTGCAATCACTTAGAAAATGGGAACAAAGGCTGACGAGATAACTCAGCAGACTAAAGCGCCTGCTTAGGGAAGCTTAGCCAAGAGCAGGGACTGTGATTCTATCCCCCAGCACTGCGTGCTGTGCAAGTCCTGCTCCCAGGGTGGGCTGAGCTAGCCACACATTCTGGGCATAGTGGTGTATGCCTGCAATCCCAGAAAAGGGGAGGCTGAAAACAGGAGGATCGCTATGAGTTCGAGCTGTAGTTTGATACTCCGAAACAATCAAATACATAATAAAAAGGGAACAGCCAGTTCCTTAAGAACTTCAGATGATTAAATCAAACTGTTTATGCACAGTGCCTATTAGCCTACTAGCAAACAGTAAGAAGTCAGAAATCGAGCAAGATATTTAATTGAAATGAAAACCACTAACATGTCAGACACTACATGTGCACACATAAATACTGGATGATGTGTTGCTATATTGAACGGAATTGATTTTCCATTTCTTCTTGTCACTATCACTGTCTTCTGGTTCCTGTCCCTACATAGCTCTAGGGAAGAAAGAAAGCAGCAAAGGCTGAGAGTAAGAATCCATAGCTTCAACTTTGTATTTGTTTTGTTTGTATAGGGAGTGAGCATCTCAAGTAGCCATAAAATCTAATAGCAAAAGCAATAAAAATATTTTTTAAATCATAGGTAATATTTGTGTTTGAGATTGGCCAGTTTCTCACTCTACTTTTTGCCCTCTCTTCTTAGGTATAGAGATAGATATCTTCTGGTCTCTCTGGTCCTTGCACTTGCTCTAGAGCAAGCATAGAAATCTTACCCGTTAAGATGTCCTTGATTGCCTAGACACCTGGTGTCTCCATTCCAGGTGGGGGTCAGAACTCTGGATCCTTTTGGAAGCCATGTCTATAGAGCTGAGCCTCCCACCCTCTGTGGAAAGGCTTGGCTGGCTCTGCAGTAGAAAGCACCCATGTTTCTGCATTCAATTGGCCCACATCTAGAGAAGACACGACGGGAATGAGAAACAACTTCCCTGGAGTCCTAAGTTTCCAGGGAGGACCATCTCTAGGTGTTCATTTTACTTTGTTCCATGGAATGTGGAAGACCTGGTCCTTTCCTATGAGAATAAAGCAGTTGGGAGAAGGAATGGCTAACTTGGAGAAAGGTTCCTCAGAGGAAGCAGATATTGGCCAGGTGGAGGTAGCCTGAGCCTCCATTCCATAGTTGATGCATACAAAGTGGCTTCCTACTTTAACACCAAGAGCAGCACAGGAGCAGCAGAGAGTGAATCCTTGAGAATTGGGTGGTCCTGGAGCACAGGGAAATACTTGGGCATTTCCTAGGAGAGAACCTGGAGATGGGGCAGGCTACGCCCAGGAGTGTCATGTCCATCTTTGTTTCTCTGTTGTAGAGGGTCCATGGACAGAGAGGAGCAATGTCGAGGGCAGCCAATTCTCTAGGTCTGGTGTCCATGGGCCTGCTGGAGACTAATGTTCTCAAGTGTCCTGTGCCTTAATATCATACAAAGCTGATTAACAAAGATAGAATGCCTGTACCTTCGTTTCTCTCTTTCTTTCTTTCTTTCTTTCTTTCTTTCTTTCTTTCTTTCTTTTTCTTTGGTATTTTAGGGAAGAGTCTACAGGGTGTTCAGTGTGTCACTACTAGATCAGACTCATCATGATCCACCCCCAAGAGCTGGGATTACAGGTGCGCACCACCACGCCCAGTCTCAATTGCCATCTCAGCATGCCCCACTGTGGGGCTGGCATGGCAGGCTCGGAGACTGAACCTACCTTCTTCCTGCAAAGTTAAGCCATTATGATCAATATACTAAGTGAGTCTCAGTCACTTGGGTGGGGGTGCAAGTTGTCCTCGACGTATTTCTTCCAGGAAGACTCCCAGTTCTTTCCATGTATACTTGCTATGTGACCTGCCTGTCCCTTGGATACACATTACCTAAGTGACTGTACTGTCATCTTCTTGTCACACCTTGGCCCAGTTCATGATTTGTGGGCTCTGAGACAACCCACTATGCAGGTCCCCTGTTGTCTCTCTTAGACAGAAGCTATCTTTCCCTCAAGCAACATTTCTTACCCTTGACCTCTTTTGTCCTTCAAACTTCATTCCTGCATTTGGGGAACATGAACTTGGCATATTGGCACCAGTTCGGTTAGGAGCCACAGTTTCCCTTATATTCTTTGGAGGTCCTGATCCAGTTGTCCCTGTGCTACTGTTTCAGGTGGGAAGGGAGGAGGGTGGGCGGAGCTGTGCCTGCAGGACAGGTGGGCAGGGAGCATGTGCCGCCTGGGGTGGGGGTGGGGTGGGATGGGAGTGTGTGTGGAGGAAAGATGGGAAGTGTGGGGGCTCTGGGGAGGGTGAGGATGAGCCTCCTGGACAAAGGGAGGAGCCGGTTCCTGCCACGGTGAGATAGTAATGAGGTCATTCCAGTGGGGACGTCTTGTTGTTGCGATTTTGTTTTGTTTTTTAACCACAAATGGAACAATAGCTTTCTCACACCCCTTTTTTTCCATTGTAACATTGAAATGAGGCAGTGTGAGCCAGTTGCATTTCATTTAAAAATTATGAGGGATTGTTCCGCTGCCCCTGTGCGTGGTCCATGTTGTCCCCTTCATTGTTGATGCTCCCTTTCCTGTTTCTCACTCTAGAGAAATAAAGGAGAGATGTTTATTCACTCACTAAGGTTAAAACCGCAGGCTCCAGCACACCGGCAGGCATGGAAGACAGAAAGTCACTAAATTAAGCCAGTATCTCAGGAACAGAAATCTTGAATGGAGTGCTAGTATCGCTAGATGTGGGCTCTTGCGGATTGCCAGAAGGGAGAGTTGACACAATTTTGGACTACTTTTCAAGAGGGCCTTTATTTCCACCCAGCAACCTTTGGCAAGTCTGAGTCAGTACTTGGAACAATTTTAAATGTAAGACAGAGGTTTCTGCATAAAAAGTAACTATAAATTAAACAGTCCTCTTAGTTATATTATCTTACTCTACTGCCTTCCCAAAAACCAGACTTCACATTCATTTAAGATAAAATTGTATTATTTTAGAAAATGACTAATACTTTTCTTCTGCATTAATGGTCAGCACCTTTGGAAATATTATGAATTATCTGGGGCCACGATTATATTTGGAAAGCCCTGATGATATTATATTCCAGTAGCCACAAAAAAAGAGGTACTGAAAAAGAGATATAAAAGAAGGTGAATGAGCAATGCTAAGGATGCACACATTTGTAAGTTTGACAGCTCAGAAGTCTGGGAAGAGAAAGGAGAAAGATACTTGTTAAGATGAGACAGTAGCAGAGAAAGAAAAAGCACATATGTTCTTACATTTATAAAATAAAGAAGAGCCATGTTGTGCAAGAGGGAAATAAAACACAGAGATGAGTTGCTACCAAAGAAAATAGACCACATAGGCACTTTGTTTTTAAAAGTCAAAATCTAAATCATGTAGCTATTTCCAAAGGGCAATCAAAGCACAAGACAGTCCCTTCTGCTTACTAAGGTGGGCAATATTTTGAATATTTAGAGTAGTAAAGTACTGACAATGCATTTTAAAATTTAATTTATTTATGCACCAATTCTTTTTCTTTTTGTTTTGTTTTGTTTTTTAGGAGGTGCCTTTTGGGTTAGCTCAGTGGTTTAAGCATCTGCATGGGCAATCCCAGTCAGGCACAGGGGATGGCAGTTCGATTCCCACACTCACCCTTAAGGCAGCATGAGCCAGCCAAAAAAAAAAAAAGAAAAGAAAAGAAAACCTTTTTTTATTTTAATATTTGTTCTTTTGTTTGTTTGGTTTTTCTTTAATCAGGAATGAAACGCAGGACCTTGCAATTGCCAGGCGGGCACTTGTGCACTTGCTAGGCGGGCACTTGTGCCCCTGAGCTCTCTCCTTGACCTCTACCCACCCACTCTAGTTGATTCGGCATTGTGATTTTCTAACTAGTGACAGTATGTTATGGCAGTAAGGATAAATACGAACTATGAGGCCCACACCAGGCTCATTAAATCTGGCGTGCAGGCAGTGAAAAGCAAATAGCTGTTCTCTTCTCTCCACTCCTGGATTATACCAGGCTGCTTGATTATAATTCCAGTAAGGACATCTTTGGAGTTTTTACAATAGACAGAATACAAATTATTTCATGTGGTCATAAAATGATGCAAAAACATTTCTAAGCAAAACACTCTTTTGGCTAAAGGCCTTTCCAAATCTTATCCCACTCAAAGTCAGCTGCCTTCGATTGGGAGCACAAGACTTAAAAAGAACAGAGCATCCACAGGCTGAATCACTTTTTTTGTTTCAGAAGCTGTTATGTGGGAGTCAGTTAGGCCTTGGAGGAAATTACACTTACCGCCTACCTTAAGTTTTAATAATAAAATGTACTAATTTTCTTTTAAAATATGCAACTGATAGGTGAGAAAATGGTGGCATTTTCCAAAAAAAAAAAAAAAAAACTTCGAAGGATCTATTTAATATGTTACTAAGAACAAGGGAGCTCTAAATTACTAAGGATATACTTTAAATGATTGACTACCAGTTGAAGAAAAGCTAATTCAAAGTCACCCAGAACAATGAGATTCATTTTGCCAACCCCAAAAAGATCACCAAGTAAAGACATTGCGAACATTATGTGGTCAACCCCTGTAGAAATAGCACTTCTAGGTGTTTGTGTATTTACTAGTCCAAAGTTTTGCTTTTACTTTGTTTTCTTTTAAGACAAATCCATTTCTTAAAATACAGGACCTAAAATATGTATGAATTACAGATTAATGGGGTTAAGCTAGAAGCAGATAAATGGAGAGAAGCCCTTGTGGTTTATTAAATATTGTCTTTCCATGTATTTAAATATATTCAGCCTAACTTCTTTGCGAATCTTGAGGGATTTTTTTTTAATAAATAACAAAGGAAATAAAGAAATAGGGAGACGTTTCATTTGTCTATAATCATTAGCTACATAAACAATTTCTAAGTCTGTGTACAAAATTTCAGTGTACACCAAATTAATGATAACCAGAAAAACAATAACATCATTGATTAAAATGCTTCCTAGCTTTCCTTTTCATTTATGATGAATAGTTTTAAAAATGTGATAGTATTCTCCTTATGCTTCTATCTTTATTTACAGGCTTAGTTGATTTGTTCTGGGTATTTTTAGATCATAAAGTAAATAGCAAAAACTCCAAAGTGCTCGGCAGGCAGGGAGCTCACACAGCGATGCTCTGCTTCAGCCACTTCTCTGTGTAATTTTTAAGTTAGGTTCCTGCTGCTCCCAGAAGTGTTTCAACTTCAGAACTATCGCCAACACAGATATCCTATTGACAAGGAAAAATAACAAGGAGATCGCTTCTTAATTTACTTCATAATAGCTGGATTTAGGTTAGAGGTTGGGGAAAAAATACGAGTGGAAATAGTGTCCAGCAATCAAAGGAAAGTAAGGCTGCCTCCTGTCCCCCTTGTTGGCCTTTCACTTTGTCCAGCAATGTCAGGAGGCCAGACCTGGTAATGTTGGGCACATGGGCAGCTGCAAACCCAGCAGGAAGCTGCTAAGACAACACGTGGTTTTCTGTGTCCTTGGAAAGGGCCCTACCTTGTTTCCCTTACTGAAACCATGAGGTTCTTTATTTATTTCCCAGAGGTATGGCAGAGAGCACTAGGGGTGTGTGTGTGTGTGTGTGTGTGTGTGTGTGTGTGTGGTTAGTACTCCAAAAAGTCTTCACTCTTTCCCCAAAATGGAACAAAAGTGCATGAGGCAATGATTTGTCAATATCCTGTTATTCAGTACACTTCAGTTCTTTCTACAACTCTATCCCACACGTACATGTCATCAGATTAATTAAAAGGAAATTTATTGGGAAACCTCCCCCCACGCATGATCATGCACATACACACCCACGTGCGCGCACACACACACACACACACACACATGGGAATTTACAATCTGCCAGCAGCTTGTGTTCCAAAGTTCAACTATTTGGCACTTGAGCTGTATAATTTAAAAAGTATACAATTTTGACAAAATTTCACATTAAAAAGCAGCTCTCTTCCTTCATAGAAATCCACAGGGAATCTAATAAAGGAACAGTTTCTCAGAACACTAACACATGGGTGGCCAGTGGCATTCCTGTGGCCCTAGGAGAAGCATGAGCCAGCTTGGGCTTGCATGAGGTTTCAGAGGCCAGGGGGAAGAGAGGGGGCTCCATGCCTCATTTTCTGGGGCTACCGCTTCTTTTCTATGCCCCCCTGTCACTTCCACTGAGGAAGGGCCTAGCAGCTCTCTGGGGCTGCTGTCACAGAGGCCACAGAAACATGAGCTGATTCCTTCCGAGCTCTGCTGTTGGGGGAGCCTGGGTGTGCAGCTGGGCCCCACCGAGGTCCTCAGGCAGCTGAATTACCATTTCCCTTCTGGTGTAACCACAGGGTGCTTCCGTCCTTGGACACCTCTCTGCTCTCTGTATCCTGGGTTTCTCTCACCATGACAACAGCAGGTCCCTTGTAGTAAAATTAGCTCATCAGTGCCACTGGGCACAGGAGGCTGCACTGTCAAGGG
>PVKN010008420.1:0-25192 GCA_004027915.1 Capromys pilorides
TAGCAGCCCAATTTGTAATAGCCAAATCTTGGAAACAACCAAAATGCCCATCATTTGAAGAATGGTTGAAAAAGATGTGGTATTTTTATACAATGGAATATTACTCAGCTATAAAGAATGATAAACTGGAAGACTGCATATATAAATGGATGTACATTGAACATATACTCATAAGTGAAATAAACCAGACCTACATGTGTAAATATCATATAGTCTCCCTGGTTTAAGAAATCTAAAGAAGAAATAAAAATGGAAAGGCATAACACAGCTGAATGGAAATCAAAGTCTTATGGATTAAACAATGAAGTGACTGGAAGCAGAAAAGAGAGGAAACAGAGCAGGAGCAAAACCATACACTTATGTACACAAGATGAATTCGATATTGGTCCTAGGAACCTTCAAAAGGTTTTTCTCATTGATGATAGCAGTGTACAACACTAGAACTATGCTTGGAATGCATGTTGTTCTGGTCTTTTAGATGTGTACTGCTTCCAGTGTAAACTCAGTTACTGCTACACTCTCTCTCAAGTAAATGGTTGGTTAACAAAAAACGGGTATTAAGTGAGAGTAAGAGACCAGGCAAAATGCAACATGCTTGACAGGCTATAATTTTGTACATCCTTGGATTTCTAAATGTCTGTGTAAAATTGTGTAAATGCTTTTATCAAATCCTAAAGAGATTTATTAGAATATCAATGATTGGCAGAAAATACCAATTGCAAGATAAGTCTAAGATGTTTGATACTCAGAAAGACAGTGATGATAAGTTCATTTACCTATGTTATAGAGTAATAGTATCACGAAGCTTCTTTGCTGGAGGGTTGAGAATGTAAGCTAACAGACCAAAAATTGGAGAAAAAGAAGGGCTATGAGGATAGCCAACATTTTGGCCCTAGCCCTTCAAGGTCACTGAGGACTCAGGACATAAGAAAACCTGTGCTATAACATCCTATAATTCAGAGGTTTCCCAAATTTTCTGTTCAAGGAGATTAAGAGACCTCAGAGGAAAAGGATAAACAAATTATAGTGTGCCTAAGGAGAGTCACCTAGAGAGAGGACATTTTCTCAGGCTTTCACAAAGAGCAAACTGGTCAAGCAATGGCCATGACTCGTCCTGATGGCTGACACTGGCAACAGCTCTACAAAGCACTGTACATGGTTCCAAAGTGAATCCTGAGGGGATTTGACCCTGGAAGATACAAAAGATGAATGATCTATTATACAGGTCTGGCCTTGACTTGCCCTTGATCACCCAGCAGAAAAGCTTAATTACAAGGCATAGAACACAGAGCTAGATTAGTATGATGAGCTGTAAGAGGCCTCCAACAGCCTCCAACATTGCCAGTTTCACTGGTAACCCACTACAATTATGGAGCATTGGACTATGTATCCAACTACTCCCTCTTTGCACAAAGAGAAGATAAAATGTTGTTTTCTTTTTTCCTCCTCTACTAATATAGATTAGAAAATTTATCATGTCTACTCACTGTGCTCTGTATAACTACTATGAGGACAATAATATTCAATGTATCAATTATTATGAATGCACTACAGTGTTTTGAAACTATCATATTGTTATTTCTTATTAAAAATTAAAAAAATTAAAAAAAGAAATAAGCAAAAGTTCAAAGCAAGATTATAGGAGTATAACAAGGGTCAACACATTGCATATTGTTATCTTCACTCAGAGTACATGATAGGAACATTTAATTATCCAAATAATATGAGCAAAAACCTTTCTTATCAATGCACTAAGAAAAATCAATAGTATAACTATATTGCTTTTCTTTTTTTGGTTTTCCTGCCTTTTTTTCTCCATACCCCCAACCCAGTTTCTCTTTCCTTTTGAAGTTTCTTCCCACAGTGCATTTGAAAGAACAAATGCAGTTAAAACTAGACATTGAAATGTTCCTGTTTTTTAATTTTAATCTAATAAATGCAAAAATTATACCTATAAAAAAAAAGCTGCTGGTTTAAAATTTTTATTGTAGCCTGCTTTACCCATGTCTCATTGCTTTGTTCAGTTTTGGGCATTTGCCCGTGATGCATGATGAATGCATTCAGAGCAGGAAGTCAGTACCTGGACATCGCGCATCTGGATCTCCCCCTCCTCCTCTGCCCCTGCCCCTCACTCTGAGGGAAGTGTGCTCCCCCACCTGGTGGCCTGTGACCAGGGGACCCGCAGCCTCAAGCACTTGCTGGGCTGGGAGAGGTCCTCCGAGTTCACCCCAGCGAGACCACTGGGTGCCCTGGGACTTGCCAAAGGCCAGTGCTGGATTGCGCGGGCTGTACTGATTCCTGATTCCTGAGGCAGCCTCGCCCTAACCTGGAAGGTGAGACGCCAGCAGAGAAGCTGAATCTCAACAATATAACAACAAAAAAGTGATCCAGCATTTCAACAGTGATTTATGACATCACTATTTTTATAGTGCTTATTTTTTAATTCCAATTTATGTGCCTAACAGAAAAATAGATTAGTCTAATCACATAAAATGGATCTACATGTGATAAATTCCTGCAATAGACCACAATTCTGAATGTTGAAAGTCCTCAAAAATTAAGTTGAAATAAAACAAATATTTTAATGAATATTATTTAAAAGAATAAAATTAAAAACAGTCAAATGATTCAGTATATAGTAAAAATTGTTCACTAGTAGCCTGTAACTTTTTTCTAAACCCACTTCATGTACACTATTGGTAAAATGCTAAAACGCTACACTTTGCAGTATTTATGGTGTTTGGTGCAGCGTCAATACACAATTCTTTTTTCTTTCTTTTTCCTTTGTTGAAAGTAGTACTACGTTTGCAATACACAGATGTGCAGTAGTAAGTATCCTACATTATCTGAGCTGTGAGGGTATAAACTGAAAACATTTTTTTACTTTTGCTTTTGTTGTGAAGCGGGAAGTCACACACTACCTTCCACCATGACCAGAGGGATGTCTCCAGTCTTGAGGGAGTGGCTGCAGTGGGGTGGGTGGGGAGGGATGGGGGCAGCGTGCTGGGGAGGAGACCCCTTCAGCGGCGACCCACCTGTCAGCACCTCGTCCAGCTGCTCCACCACGAACTCCGCGTCTTCCGCAGTGAAGCACATGGGTGGTTTTATTTTGAGCACATTTCGGTGCGGTCCATCGGCACTGAGCAGCACGCGCTTTTCCTTCATCCTGGCCAATGCAGGAAGTGCACGTGAGCGCTACCAATGATGACTGACACACAAGACAGTCCAGATTCCCACATCCAGGAAGCCCAGGGCCAGCAACTGCGTGCGTCTTAAATCTCCCTTTTCGGAGAGATGAGAGGAAGATTCGCAGACTCTCCAATGGGCCAGGTACCGGACAGATGATCCGCAGGGGCTTTACCTGTAGATGACATGCTGGGCTTCAGCCGTGGCTGGAGTTCTTTTCTCACGGTCGATCACTAAGTCAATTCCGATGAAAAGGCCAACACCCCTGTGGAAGGGGACAAGAGAAACCTGACCCGCTGAGGGGAACTTGGTATTGTCACCACCATCCCCCAGGTGTATCTGAAGCTGGTGTGACACCCTATAAGTCTAATGCCATTGGCATCTAAGATGCGTGTCGGTATTTATGGGTGTTTTCAGCTTTTGAATTTTACTTTTCATCACCTGTTTTTTTTTCCAGTTATAAAAGGAAACAACTTCAAGATAAGCATTGGTTTTTTCAGAGTATTTATGATACAGATGTTTACAGAGTTGCTTTTAACTTTCTTTTTCATCTCTTGGGTGCTGAAATGATACTAGCTTTATAAAAAAAGAAAATGCATGCTAGTCAGGAACACTCAGATGTTAACGCAACAGTGGGTTCTGCAATAAGGATGATTTAGTTTCTTTTTCAGTGTTTTCTAGAGTTACTTATATATGTGAAGTTTAAAAGATAAAATATAAACTATTTTAATTTTTGAAAAATGGATAACTAGAGGACAGCTTCATGAGAAACATACCTAATATCTCCTATCAACATGTGCTTGGTCTTTTGCTTATTCAGTAACTTGGTAAGATAACTTCCTACTCTCGAAGCATTTCCTCCGAGGTCTTCCTTTTCAATTATATCCAGGACTGCTAAACCCACAGCACAAGACACTGGGTTTCCCCCATACTGCAGGGAAAAGAACAGTGACAAAACATGGCCATTGAATTAGTAATAGTGGCTCTCCCATGAGCAATTTGGCTCCCACATACATAAGTGAAAATATAATCTTAATACAAATTTCTCTTTTGATGTCGGTTTCTCAGATGTGGAGTAGGGCATGATTTTATTCCCTCATGATCAAAACTGTATCTCAGATTATGCGCTCCATGCTGTGCGCCTGGTATTCGCAGGATTAGCAGGGAATTGAGTGGATCACCAAGCCGGAAGTCAGACGTGTAGCGCTGTGAACCACGGGCGCCAGCGAGTGCTTGAGTGAGGACAGTTAGGGCTTCTGTCCTGAAGAGCTGAGTGAAAGGCATTGAACAAGGCTACTTCCTCTGAATTATTTATGTCCCTAGATTTGAATTTTACCTTTACCTGTACTAAGTGCTCTGTCATACATTGTGTGCAAGCTGTGATGAGTTTTCCAAGTCTAAACCTTATAACTTTGGAGATGAAAGCCAAGGAAGTAAAATTTCTCAAAGGCAAAAATTTAGCTGACCATGAGAGCTCTCTCACATTTGTAGGACTAAATTATCTAAGCACTTTGATAGTGTGTTGGGATTTTAAATAGGGAATGAAGCAAAGAGAAGATCGTATTGTATATTAAAGAAAATATAATCTCCAAGGTTTGGCAGGATAATCATTTATCATGAGAAAAATTAGTGAGATTATTTTAGGAAGAGGAAAGACAAAAAAAGGAAAAAAAAAAATCCAGTACAGGGAATATAATGCCAGATAGGGTAGGTAGAATCTGATTAAAACAAAGTTTGGCTGGGGTCCTGGGGCAGCGATTTGGCATTACTGAGCATAACTCCTTATAACACTGGCAATTAAACAAATGAAAGGAGAACGCGCCTTCTGCCCCTCTTCAAATTAAAGTTGGAACACAATTTACCGTGTTGAAATACTCCATCCCAGAGCTGTGGAAGGCTTCCGCGATGTCTTTGGTTGTCACCACGCAGGCCACCGGGTGGCCGTTGCCCATCGGCTTGCCCATGGTCACGATGTCCGGCACGAAGTCCTCGCCGTGCATCTGGAAGCTCCAGAAGCTCTTCCCAACTCTGCTGAAGCCCACCTGCACTTCATCAGCAATAAACACGCCCCCTGCGCTGCGGACGTGTCTGAAAAGCAAAGAAGGTTTCCATGGCTTCGGGGTGAGAGTCCCCAGGCCAGTCCACAAAGATACCCCTTGTGGAAGTCTAAGCATGAAGCTTTATCCTGAAGCCTTCCTCTGTGTAAAAAGCATTCTAGTACTCAGAATTCACATTCCACAGACATAATTACATGATTTCTAGGTGAGATTCAGTCTACAATGTCTGGGTTTATACGTTTAAAGTAAGCTGTTTTATGGCATTCTGAGTGGGAAGGAGAGAACCAAATGAGTGGTTTGCGCAGGGTTCACTCTCCAGTGGTTGCTAATGCTCAGTCTCAGGAACCAGCTGATCCGACAAGATGCAGGCAGGGGCTCCTCCTCTGGACCCTGTGTCCAGCCTGTTTGGTGGCTCCTGGGGAGGACCAGGGTGTGTCCCAGAGTCCCCAGCTCATAGGCCCTCAGAAGCGGGTGTTTTCCAGCCAGCACTCCCACATTTTATTCCTGGTGTGCCCCTTTAGAATTGTCGCAGTGGCCTCAGTCTGATCAAGGGTGTCCCAAACAAATACATACTCTGCCACTTTCTGGAAGTAGCCTGCCGGAGGGATTATTTGTCCGCCACAACTCTGCATGGATTCAGCGATAAAGGCAGCGACCTACAAGACAACGTGGGTCAGAGTCTGTTAGGTCCTTCTAGAGCGGACTGTTTTCAAGTGGTCAGGAATGGACTCGTGCTGGCAGCAAGAAGGCTGGAAGAAATCTGGCTCTGCTGGAAATGCAACTGAGTTAGAGCTCTGTGTGATAAGAACCACTATGACATCATAAGGTGATGTGATGGGATAGCCAGAATTGGGATGTGATGGGTGGTGGCCACCCCAAGAGGCTTCTAAGTTATATTTCTAGGTTTCTCCCTGGATGAAATTTATACCCACAGTTAGGCCCACCATGGTGAATACAGATGAAATATTCCAGAGAGGGAGAAAGTAGGAAAAAGATAATGCAGCAGTCAGAAGAGAACATACGGGGAGGGTGTGAGACAAGAGATCAAGAGCCAGATGCGGTGGCACAAGCCTGCAGTCTCAGCACTTGGGAGACTGAAGCAGGACAATTACTGTGGCTTCTAGGCCAGCCTGAGCTCCATAGTGAGTTCAAGGCCAACCAGAAAATAAAACTAAAAATGACATCAAGAGAGCCCAGGTTCTAGTTCTGAGTACTCCTTAGCAGGCATATTAGCTTGGGAGAAGTCCTTCGCTTTTCAGATATTTAGTGACATCACTGTAAATGAGGGTGGTGGACTCCAGATGTTTCTCATGTAAAATGCCATAGATCTGCAAGCCCAGCTTCTACTCAAACTCTCACTGCTTTGTGTGTCATTATCCCAGCAGCATGTGTGTCATTAACCCCCAGAACGATCCAGCACTAACATCCTCAAAAAGTTACCCAGCCTCGCCACTTATCATCCATGTAAAAAAGGGTGGGCTACTTCTGAAGAGGTTAGATCTGTCTGAACAGAGATACCATGAAAGAAGGCAGAAAACAATCAAGAAGAACATGAAGCCAGAGAGAATGCAAATGGCTCTCCAGGCACAAAGACAAAAAGCTTTAACTAGAAAAAGCAAGTCATTTTTATTTCAATGAAGATTTTTAAAATAATTGCCATATCTATGCTGTAAGCCAAAGCATTGCAAGGCAATAGTACTGTTGAACATCCTCACTGGTTGCCCCCCGTGGGCTGGGAACAGGACCCTGGTTCTGTCTGAGACATCCAGGCCCAGACTGGAAGACAGCTTTCTGCCTCAGTTTATCCAGGTGCAGAACAACACTGGCAAGCCTGAAGCAACTCAAGGGCAGTACTGGGCTCCTCATGGGTCTGGAAGAGTGGCCACCTGTGCTGCCGCCACTGTCCACCCCAACTGTTAACCTGGTGCCCTGGCCTCTGGGAGAGCCTGGCCCATGGCAGCTCTCGCCTTCCGTCTCTCACCACCGTGCACTGTCCTGACTCTGCCCACTGCCCAGGAAGTCAGGCCTGGGCCAGCAGCTTGGGACAGACATAGGGATCACGTTCATGGACTGCCTCAGCAGCCTGGCCAGAATCAGGCACCTAGTGCAATGTGGACCAAGCAAAACTGTAACTGGAGAAGACCAGAAACAGCATTTAGGCCCAATCTTTTTTCTTTTCTCTGCTGACTGCAATAGTTTCAATCTACTTTATTAAATAAAAACAAAAACAAACAAACAAACAAACACAGGCCAGTGAGATAGCTCAGTGGACTAAGCACCAGCTTAGGCAAGCTCAGAGATTAGGGTTTGATCCCAAGTACCACATGCTATGCTGGCCCTGAACCTAGGCGTGCTGAGCTGGCCACTGAGACCACGCATGGTGACAGAAAAAAAAAAAAGCCGTTTCCCAGTTTCCCAAAGTACCAACCTTCCGCCCTCTGGCACGCGCTTCTTCGACGATTTTCTTCACTTCATCTGCATAGGCGGCTGCAGGGTCTGGATGGTTTTCCCGGTACTTCCCTCTGTAAGTGTCGGGAGCTGGGGCCTGCCAAGAGCAAGCATATAGCTTCTCATGACTTGCCTCCTGGTATTACTTTCAAAAAAGGGCATTTTCCTCTGGGCCACCGTAGAAAGGTGACTGTCAACTGGAGCAACCCTGGGTTTCTTTATTCTTTTCCCTTCATATTTCTGAGTTCTGTGGAGAACTGACATCTTTGAATTTTGAACAGGAGCTTGGATTTGTTCCCAGGCCCTTATAACTTAACTTTATCCCTGTCCATGTAAAGAGTAAATTCAAATCAATAAAGGAGATCATATAATTTAGAAGCTGATGGATAGAAGTGGCACTCACTCTTCTATTTTTAAAAAGAACCAACACCCATTAATCGTACCCCAAGTTAGAGGTGTTCTCTTGGGGGACGGTGAGGCTTTTGGTGAGACAGGGTTTCACTATGGAGCTCAGGTGGGTCTTGAACTCCTATATAGCCCAGACAAACCTTGAACTTTCAGAGATTCTCTTGCATCAGCCTCCCAAACTCAGGGATCACAGACATTAACCAACAAGTAGGTACTGATGAGAGTCTACTGACCTTCCCCTAACACAAACTCACCAGGTGAATTTCACTGGTTCAGCACTTTTTGGGCTTCTTTATTTGGCTTGCTAAATCTGTATAAAAGCAGTATATGCCATGATAATGAACCTTTAGAGCTTTCAGTGGTAAAGAGCCGGCTCCAGCACACAAAGGCTCATCACTACCAGCACAGAGCACATTAATGTACAGCAGTCATGCAAATTCAAATTACCTCGGAATTTTGAGTTCATGTCAGTGATAGAAAAAGTCACTAAAGATCAAGGAGCAAGAAAAACAAAATGATAGCTGTAAATAAAACATTCTACCACTACACTAATTCAGCAGTAGACTTTAAACCATGGTGGCCTGGATTTTGACTTTAGGACCAGTGCTGTAACTTTTCTGAGGACTTCTTTTATGTCCCATGGCTTCATTTTGATGAAAGAATGAGCTGGGTTCTCCCTGGACCCCCTCCCAGTACTCATATTTGGATTCGTGGGCTCTACGAGACTTACCACATGTACAAATTCTTTCTTGTCATCTTTGCCCTTCCGGAATTTATATGGACTGATCTCAATTAAAGATGACAGGTGACCATGATAAGCACTGAAAGGAAAAACAGCAGCAGCTAAAATTGCTCCAAGAGAGAGATTCTTCTATCATACAGAACACAATGTTGCCTGTCATCCATAAGCGTCTATCCAGGTGGCTCTCAACACCAGCGCCAGACTTCCCGATTTAGGATCTATCTCCTGTGGCAAGGCTGGGCACTTAATTTGTCCTTTATAATGTGATAAAGTATGTGGAAACCAAGTATTCTCATGGGCCATTGCTCTTGAGTAGGGAAAACACAGATGATTTCTTTGGATTACATTGCTCAAACGGATTGACTACAAAAACTTCACGTGTAATTTTCAAATATATCTGACAGCTATATTCTAGTAAAAAGTTTTTTTTTTTTTTCTGTATTTAGAACAGGGTCTACAGGGTCTGACTACATAGATCAGACTGGTAGTGATTTTCCTGTCATCATCTTCTCGAGTGCTGGGATTACAGGTGTGCGCCACCACACCCAGTCTCCATCACCATCTCAGTGGGGGGCCGGCATGGCGCACCAGTGATTGAACCCAGGCCGATGTGCTCTGCCTAAGCAGGCCCTTTAGTTTGCTAAACTATCAGGCTGGCCCTTTTAACAAGGCTTTACTCCATTGCCTAAGTTCACCTTCCTGCCTTAGCCTCCCTGCTGGCTAGGATTATAGGCATGTGCTACTATGTTTGGCTGGTACAGCTTTAAAAATAACTTTCTGTCAAAGAATGTTCATTGCTTTCTGCTTGGGATGGTTTCTAAAGGATGCCCAGTTGCAGATATTAAGTATATACTAGCCAGGAAAGAATAGGAGGCTCCCTTGAGAAGAACTCAGACTGAGTACTGCCCAAATGACTGTGGAATTTATTCTTTCTTCTGTTTCTTGCCTCAAAATGTAAATAAGATTGGGAGAGGAAATCATAAAAGACCCCTGCATCTATAACACAAAGCAAGCGCTTGCCCTGCTGTAGACTGCGGCACGTGACAAAGCCTGGGTACCAACAGCGCCTGGTCCCAGAGTCGGGAGGTAGAGCCCACCAGAGTGGATACAGAACTCGGAGGTGCATCGACACCCAAACAGCCACGCAGCGACCCAGCGCTTCCACACAAGGAACCACGATGTATGAAAAGGAAAGCTGTATTAATATGCTGAGTTGTAAAAGGCTCAAGTCAACAGCCCCTGAAAATGCAAGATGAGCTGGTAATTCACTACTGTCATGGACTATTGGACTCTATACACAGCTACGTTCTTTGTGCAGTGAAAAGAAAGATCTGTACTAATGATGTTTAGACAAGAATACTGTCTGCATCTTGTACTTTGAAAACTACGATGGAGACACTACGCAATGTATTAATTATTGTAAAAACAATAAAAAAATCATTTTAGAACAGAATAAAAAAAAGGAACTATCACCAAGGTTACTAATTAGCAAAAGGAGAATCAGGTGACACTGAGATGGTATCCTGCACTTATCACACTGGCACAAAACAGGATCGATTAAAAGGCTGATGGGGACTGTGCGTTCCGTGTAGGGACAGCCATTCTGAAGGCAGCCCTGTGCTGGGCCCTTAACCCTAAGAAGTTCTCAGAGAGGAACCTGGAAGGAGGCTGGTGGGCCCAGCCCATGGTAGCCATAGCAACTGTCCCAGGGAGGGCTCCACCTGAACTGTGCTATGATGCCCTGTGGCAGCTGCTCCTGCTTGTGGCTGCCAGGCGCTCAGGAAGTAGCTTGTCTGATCTGAGCCTCGCCTACTCAGTGTGACAAGGAATGTGGGCTATCTCTCTCTGTTACACAGTGGAACAATGATGACTTGGGTGTCCTGGCAACTAGGACATCTTAAATTGCATCTCTGGCTTCCATGGAGCTTGTAATGGGCGGTGCTGAGTTAGAAGAACAGGGCAGGTATCCAGCTACAGTGCTCCAAATATCTGAGGAGGACACAGGTAGAAACAGGAAGAAACAGATCCGCAGCAATCTTTGAAAAATTAAAACAGACACACATCAAATACTTTCACATGGGCTCTAAAATAAAAGATACACATTAGGTAGCATTATTATTATTGTCTGTAGCGAAAGGGGATGGGAATAAAAGAGAACTTAGGACCGCCCCCCAACAAAGACATTCACATCCTACTATTCAGAACCTACCAATTGCTTAGGGATCAAGACAAAGAGGAATTTGCAGATGGGACCAGACTGATGGTTGGCATGGGGAGACTGGGCAGATCGTAGGTGTCACAAGTGTCCTAGAGGTGAAAGGAGGAGGTGGAGGGGACCAAAAGCCCGTGGGGGCCAGTGGGTGGGTACAGATGGCAGGAACCTGGGCTTCCCAAAGGGAAGGGTGGGCTGCAGAATGAACACCTTCTATTTGGGATTTCTGACCTACATAAGTGTCAGACGATGGGCTCTGATTGTTCCTGGCTGCAAATGCCAGGAAGGGGAGGAGCGCTTACTCAATCATCACGCAACCTGAGAGGCGGCCGCTAGAGGGCACAGAGCGAAGCGCTTGCTTAGTTCCCCTCAGAGTAACTGAGGTTCGTGGGGGTGGTGGTGGGGTTGGGGGGTGGGGTGTGTGTGCAGAATTGATCAAAAAACAAAACAAAACAAACAAAAACAAAAAAACCCCAAACTCTCCCGTGGAAGGATACAAATTGTCAAATTTCTTATTTAAAGTATAATAAGTTCATAGTTGAGACGCAAGGTGAATGTGGCATTCGTAGTCTCAATACTGAATTCTAGTTGAGCTGCTGGCTCTGTTTTTTTATTTTTCTAGAACTGGGGATCGAACTCAGGACGTTGCACTTGCCAGTCAGGCACTTGTGCCCCTGAGCTATCTCTCTAGCCCCTTGCTGGCTCTCTTTAAAGTTTAAATTATCTGTAGAACAGCTGATGGGGGTAATCGTAATTGTGACGTGAATGCTTGGATGGCGATTTTCTTTAAAAAAGGGTTAAGTTAGTAGAGGCTGCAGAGACACAATCAAGGGTATGTGACAATTTTCCCTAGCATGTGGGAGCAGTGGGGTCCCAGCACACCATTCCCCAGGGAGCCCCGTGATATGTGGGCCTACTGAGCTCCTCTGAAGTTCAGTGCCTTATCCTGGTGTTAAAAACATGGCCCCCTCATGTCTGGCTCCATATGTGCGGGCGGGGTTAGTAGGCCTGGGATCAGCATGACTTTGCTTCTCCAGGGCTTTGTGCTTGAATATCTTGTACCCAGACTTACTGGTCCAGGGTGATCACATCTTGGTGGCCCCGGAACTGCCGAGCCAGGCGTAAGGCTAAGTCGTTAGCTTCAGATCTGTATGGACAGCAGGGTAGGGAGGGTCAGTGTGACAACCACTTTCACAGTGATTATCAAAGTTATAAGCTGATATTCATCCCGAAATAGTGTGCACAGTGACAAGCTGACGTCCCCCTCTTCAACGTTGCTTCATTTCAGTCTCAGATGCAGGTTTCCTAGGTGTTTTCAATAAAGACCTCATTTCAAAATGAGGCACACAGAAGAAACTTAGTAAAATTTATAGCCATGTTGCCCATGTTGTCTTTGAGGACGTGGAAAAGCCTGACCAGGCCCAATCCCCAGAGGAGAAACGGGACGGCCATGTGCTGGACCACGGCTTTGCTGGGTTTCCTGCTTTGTTAAATGAAGAGCATACCTTTCCGATCTTGTTCGGGGCATCACAGACAACCCAATGCAGAAGGAGGAACCATGCATGCTGCCTGCTGAACCTTTCCCTGTAGTCATGCCCCTCACACCTAGGCAAGCAGTATCAGCTCCTTGGCCAGCCCAGGAAGCAGCACCAGAAAGGCCAAGCAAGCAGGAGATGCCAGCTCAGCAAGGGAGGGACAGAGCCAAGCTTCAGCCTGATGCTCGCAGGGCTGCAGGACCAAGACCCTGGGCCCCAGATGTGCTCTGTGACTCCTGCTCTGCTGGGACAGTGCTTAGGACAAATTCCTCTTTGACACTTTGGGAATGAAGGTCAGACCCTGTATCATGCATGCTTTATAAAAACATATTACATCCTAAAATATCTTCTGAATTCTTTAGAGAGGAAAAAATGATATTCTGGTTATATACTTGTTTTTAAGACATCTTGTGGACAGGCTAGAGAGATAGCTCAGCAGTCTAAGCACCTTCCTGGCAAGTGCCAGGACCCCGGTTTGATCCCTGGTACCACATGCTGTGCTGCTGTGCCAGCCACCAAAATTGGGTGCGGGGAGGCTGAGATAGGAAGACCACTATGCAAGCTGTGTAGTGAGACCCTATGCAAATAAATAAATAAATAAATGATTAAGATATGTTATAGATAAATAAATTAGAGAAAATCATATAAGCACTCGGAAATCTTTAAATAGTGAATATAATAAAAATACATCATTTAAAAATAGGAATTGCTGATATTGTATATGTAAAACTTTCCCTCAGCATAACTGCATTTCAAGCTTTGCAGGTTACTGGAGCTGTATTTTTTAAAAATACACTATTTGATATCTACATAACAAGTCATAGAGTGCAGAGGTTATAATTTGAATTTACAGAATTTAAAGGTTGAAATATATCCTTGTATTTCCTTTTTCTTTTCTTTCTTGACTTTCTGTTGAGGAAATATTCTCAATTTCCATAAGAAAACTGATGAAAAATCCTAGAGAAAGAGCTGATCCCTAGAATGCTGGCACCTAGGAGCCTGAGGCAAGAGACTCGCCAGAAGCCTGGGCTACTTAGTGAGTTCAAGACACTGTCTCAAAAAAAGAAAATCTTGGGCTGGTGAGCTGCTCCCGCTGAGCAGGCCACAGAGACTGGGCGTGGTGGCGCACACCTGTAATTCCAGTGCTCAGGAGACTAGAAACAAGAGGATCACTAGAGTCTGAGTTGCCAAGTGAGACCCTGCACCAAATATATACATATACACATAAATAATTTTTAAAAATCTACAGAATATGTAGCTTGTTCAGTAGCTTTCTTTCTTTGTTAGAAGTCTTGTTGATTTTTAAAATTTATTTGCCTGTTTGCCACCATGTAGTTCAGGCTACCCCAGAACTTGCAGTGATCCTCCTACCTCAGCCTCCTGAGTACTGTAGGAGTCACAGGCTTGGGATACTGCTCATAGCTTTTCAGGAGCATGTTGAAAGCTCTATCTGGGCGGTTGCATTTGGCTACTCTGCTGCCATAGGATCTGGGGGTCGTTTGAGCATCGAGGAGGAGATGAGAGGCCAGATCCCTAATTGAGGTGCTTCCCAAGTGCGAACCATCTCCCTTTAGTTGTGTGGGCTCCAGCATGCATCCTAAGACCGGACCCTAGGAGCCCGGGCGGAGTTTAACATGTGGTGAGACCCGGGTGTCCCCAGGAAACCTACCCCGAGTTTGTGAAGTAGCAGACGCAGAGCTGCGGGGGCAGGGTGGCCACCAGGCGCTGGGCGTAGGCCACGATGTTGTCATGCAGGAAGCGGGAGTTGGTATTGAGCAGCTCCATCTGCCTGCGGGCGGCTTCCACCACTTCGGGGTGACAGTGCCCCACTGAAATGCAGGGCAAAGCCAAGGGCGGGGGTGCGGCTCAGCGCTGGACGCCGTGGCTCCGGACGCAGGTGAGCGCTTGTCCCTCCTGGTGCGCGGCCGCTTCACCCTCTGGATCCCAGAGCCCCTCACTCCAGGCACACCGTGCCTGCCCCGTGTCCCCCGCGGTCCGGGGGCCCGCTCACCGTGGGCCACGTTATTGATGCAGTCGAGGTAGCGCTGGCCGCGCTCGTCGAACATGTACTGTCGCCTGGCTTGCACGATCTTCACGGGGTCTTCGGCGAAGAACACCTTGCAGGAGGGCCTAGGCCAAGCAGAGAGACCCTGAGATGGGGCGTCTCAATTGTCCCCCTGAGTGCGGTCACCAGCCCTGGAAAAGCACAGCCACAGAAAGAGGGACACCTAGCTGTTCAGTTTATCTTGTTTCCATTTCATTGCAGCCTGGAGCCTTTTACCTTGATCCTCATCCCAGCCCGCTCACAGTTCTTGTCCTTTCTTAACAGCATTTCAGCGATACAGCCATGGCATTTCTCTAAAGCCCTGGAGCCGAGGCGCGAAACCTACGCATGCGTAACCCCTCCACTGCGCATGCGCACTGTATGAACTTTACTTCCATTCTCCAACTCACTCTAGAGACCTGGGGACCAGCCTGCCCCAAGCTGTTACCTCATCCTCCTTGCAAATTTGAGTCTTGTATAAAAAGAACTTTCCACTTATCCCATAATTTTCACTGTTACTTTCGTCATTATTTCCATAATGTATTTATTTTACAGTACTGGAGCTTGAACCCAGGGCCTTGCAAATGCTAGGCAAGCGCTCCAACCACTGGCATCCCTGGTCCTTGTTTCCATTCTTATCTTTATTATTTTATTTATTTATTTAGTTTTTTGAGACAAGGGTACTGTAGGTAGCCCAGGCTGGCCTCAGATTTACAGCAATTTTCCTGCCTCAGCCTCCCCAGTGCTTGCACCACCAAACCCAGTTTACAGTTTCCATATTAAATTATGAAATTTAGGTATACTCTTTGAATATAATATAAAGTTATTCCTATTTTTAGTTATTTGGATGAATATTTGGAGTATGTTTTAAAATTTTTTAAAAAAACGTTTATTTGATACAGGGTCTTGCTATGCAGCTTGACTCATAGTAATCCTCTTGTCTCAGCTGGAACGGTGCTGGGATTGTAGGTGTGCGCCACGTTCTGGGGCCGGCATGGTAGGCGGTACCGGGGATCAATCCTAGGTCCTTGGATTGCTGGGTAGGGGCTTAGCTCCCGGAGCTGTCTCCTGGAGTATAAGTTTTAGCAACAGGAATGTCATGAAGGTTTCTGATCTTGGTTCTGGAGGTATTTAAGAACTAACACTGAATGTATATTTTTATCTTGGAGGTTTTACATATGTAAAAGAACTCTCCATGTATGAGAGATGGTATTAGGGGGTTCTTAGGGACTTACATTTTAAGTTGATGTGCAACTATTTAGACAGCATTTTGATTCTTGGGACCACTGGCTAGCTTTGGCTTGGCAAGTGCTTGGGGCCAGAATGTGCACACATGAGGATTCTGTTTGTTTGCAGCACTGGGGTGGAGCCGGGGCTGTCGCATGCTAGGCAGGGCTTTCCCCCGGCTGCATCCCCAGCCCCTACTACAGTTTTTAAACATCAGGTAAAAGAAACACAACACCTAGTGAGAACATCTTGTTGCTTCAAAGTCAACTATGAGTTTACACTTCCAACTTCAGATTCTCAATCACCATGCACATTTATAGCCGTCACCATAACAACCAGAAGCCAGGCAGAGTGCCACACACTGTCCTCTCAATTATTCAGGAGGCTGAGGCAGGAGGATCTTGTGAGGACATAGTTGGAGACTAGGCTGGACAACAGGGGGAGACCCCTGTCAAGTAAAAAAAAAAAAAAAAAGCAAAAATGAAACCCAGCCTAACCCATGTACACACTATTATTCTCATTTGCTCAGACGTGTAAAAGAGGATGTTGTTATTCCTACTTTCATGACAGGAAATTAATGTGACAGAAATCAAGCAGGTAGAGGATACCCAGGGGGACCAGAGCACCACATTCATTATCAAGTTGTTCATAATGGGTCCCAACTAAAGCAGACACAGCTTTGTAAAATCCAGCGTTGTAAAATCACTTGGGACTACCAGCATACCCTGGGGCAGCTGCGGAGGGCAGCCCCGACTGTGCTGACGAGGTAAGGATTTTATTTCCTCCTGGCTGCCTCCAAGCACATGGGGGAAAAGCTTACTTTATATAAAAGTTGGCAGCTTCAAAAGTATTGGCGTCCACAGCCAGCTTCAGAAGTGTTCCTGTAGCTGGACAGGTGCACGCCTGTCATTCCAGCACTTCTGGAGGCTGAGGCAGGAGGATCTCATGTTCCAGTGCAACCCAGACAATTTAACAACAGCCGCGTCTCAAAAAGTAAGAAGAGGTGGGGTTGTAGCGCGGTGGGAAGGCCATGGGTCAGCGCCAGGGGGAAAATCTGAGTTTACAGAGTACAAGCTTTGGATTTGGGTCCTCCTGCTGCTGCCTCGGTAGCCCTTCTGCCAAGCAATCACTAGCCTTGTCTGGCTCCTCCAGCCTTAGTCCTGGAGCAGCAGCTCCAGTCGCCGGCGCCCGCCAGCGCTTCCGGGGAACCAGGTGAGGCAAGGACCAGACTCGCGCGCCGCGCGCTGGCGTTCGCGGTGTGTGCTGCGCGCTCCAGTGGTCCTCGCTAGCCAGCCCCGCTTGCTGCTTGCTTCTCTCCTGCCCCTCCCTGCGCCCCTCCTGCGGGCCGGGCCCCTCACCCGATGTGCTTGCCCCGCAGCGCCAGCGTGTCCTCCTTGCTGTACAGCTCGCACATGGTGGTGGCGCTGCGCTCTCGGGTCCCCAGGAACCTGGTTATCTCGTTGTCTGGGCTCCCCTTTGCGCACGAAGGTCCCCTGGCCTGGGCGCCGAGGTCACCTGTGGCATCTTCAGCTGGGCCTCCCCCTTTTGATACGCAGCCTCTGTCGTGCCAGGCCCCTCCCGCAGTCCTGCCCGCCGGGCCACCCCATCCCGCCCCGTGTCCCCTGTCGCTGCCCCGGCACCAGCGCCGCCTGCTGCCTGCTGTATGGACTGTGTTTTCCTGCCTGTGTCTCCGCCTCTCTGCCTCCGCGTCCGGCTGGTGCATTCCCTCTCTTCCACTGTCTGGTTTCTTCTCTAGAGTCCCTTTTCTTCTTGTTACAGTTCCAGAGTCAGGCTCTTGCGTCCAAATGCAAGCAACGCACCGTGCAGTGCAGACCCTAGGGAGGCAGCCTGATTCAGTGGGAGTGGTGTTTGCAGGGCTTCAAATGATTCACTTCAGTGATTACAGGGCTTCCAGGTTGGGGGCACTCACCTGTAATAGCAGCACTCAGGAGGCTGAGGCAGGAGGAGCCCCAGGAGTTTGAGGCCAACCTGGACTACATAATTTCAAGGCAGCCTGAACTACTTAGTGAGACCCTGAGCCAAAAAAACAACGAAAGGGCCGACCAGATAGCTCAGTGGACTAAAACACCTGTTTAAGCAGATGCAGGAGCCAGGGTTCCATCTCCAGTGTGCTGTGTCCGCCTGCCCCTGGGGCACACTGGGATGGTGACTGAGACTGAGTGTGGTGCTGGGTGCCTGTAATCCCAGCATTTGGGAGGCTGAAAAACAGGAAGGATCACTAGGAGTCCGATCTACGTAGTAAGACGCTGTAGACCCTGTACACCCTGTACTAAAATATATTTTTTAAAAATGCAAGCAAATTTCATGGATAATGTCTAATCCATTCTTGAGGCCTGTCTAGCTGATCTTCAAAATGGGCCTTGTGGAGGTCCTAGCATCTCCCCACTTTCCATGTCCACGTGGGTCCAGGCTCATCCCTGGGTACCCGACTTCCTGCGGTCACTCTCGACGCGCAGATCAGATTTGCAGTGATGCTGTGGACACCAAGGGCCCCCTTGGCTGCAGTATTAGTGCTGAGTGGCTGTGAGGTCTGGAGTCTCTGCTCCACTGCTTGGTCCGGCCCTACAGCAGCTCTGGAGTCCTCTTTCATCAGTGTCATCATTTTTTCTGTCTGGAAGCCTTGATGTCCTGAATCAATTCAAAACATCTTTTTTTCAGGTCATTTTGACTTCGGGGAACAGCCAGAAGTCCCACAGTGCCAGGCCTGATGATCTAACACAGATCCTCACTTGCTGGGTGAGCACACAGTGTTGTGTGTTTAGGAGCCTGTTTTTATTTATTTACTTATTTTTGATGGTATTTGCAGTTACATTCACCATATTTTTGATCATACCCTAGACAGACCACCTCAGGAAAGAGGATTCCAGAGCTGCTTCAGAAGCAGTGAGGATGATGGGACAAGTGTATTCAAAGAGATCAGGAGGATGTTGAGGAACTTCATGACAATGTGACTTTTACAGTAATAAAAATTTTTATTGCAAACATCTCCTCTGCTGCTAGATCATCCCCAGCCCTGACGCCCAGACCAACCCTGTGCCCCGAGGCAGCTCCTCTGCATCTTTGCTGTCTTGTCCTGAGTGGTGCCCTGGACATAGGTGGCTTTGAGGATGGGAAATGGGACCAGTGTGAACTGAGATGTGATTTTGCTGGAAACAAAATGGACACCATCTTTTGAAGGCCTCCTACCCAACTGTGTAAAGCATTGCATTTTTTTTTTTATATTGGTTACTTCTTGAAATAATGATTTGGATATAGTTTACTATAACTATACCATGAGTATTAATTTCACCTTGTTTCTTCTCTAATATTGATGTAGGGGAAAGAAGCTCCCAACCTGCTAGATATCTGGGGTGAGTTTGTGTTCTCTAAAAAAGAAGAATGAATTTTAGGAACAACAGAGGTGAAGAGCAGAATATGCTCTGGGAGAAAGAAAGTGTCTATCAGAGAGAGGGACAAAAGGGACCTGAGTGGGTTGCCGAGGATCCTGCCTTTTCTAGGGAGTTTTAAATTCATTTATTTACTAGGTACGGGGTCTTGCTGTGCAGTTCAGACTCATCGTGATCCTTCTGTCTCAGTCTCCCCAGCACTGGGATGATGGGCATGTGGCACCACACCAGATTCAGGGCCAGCACGGTGTGCCTGGGGTTCTGGGCTGGCATGGCATGCAGTACCAGGGATTCTATTCAAGTCCTCACACCTGCAAGGCATGTACTTAGACCACCAAGCTATCTTCTTAGCCCTGTCTAGGGATTTTTATAAAGCAAAACTGTGAAGTAAGACAGGTCAAGGTGGGAAACATGAAAACTCAGACATGAGGGGAGACAAAACTATGGTCAAATGATAAGATTGCAAGTATAATTGCTCAGGGAAAATTGATTAAGTCAGGTCAAATGGGGAACTGAGGGATTTTCCTATGGGGATTGTGTTAGTGGCTCTTCCTGGCTTCCTCAGGGGGATAGATACCAATTTAGAATACCAATCCCTGATGCCTATCCTTAGGGAGGTGTGCGGGCACACTTGTTGAGCCTGGCCCACTTGAGTTACCTGTCTCCCCCAGTTATAAGGCAGCCCCTCTTCCCCACTGGCTCCTTCGAGGGCCTGGCCCTATCTGACAGCCTACAATATTGTTTTGAACTCTGTTACCTACAACAACAGGGCTCCTGACAAGCTAAATTCTGTATGCAGTTACTTTCTGCTGGATGGCTCTCCTGCAGGCAGACAGGTGAGTTTGCAGGTCAAGAGCTCCTTGGCTGTCGTTGTTGGTGGCATCTTGAAGGAAGTAAAGTGCAAGACATGCTTTCCCCAGTGACGTCCTGGAGAGCTGCCCTCCTCAGTGCTGTCCCTGGGTCGCGTTCATCTCCTGCCCTTTCACTCCATGCCACAACATGTGTTTAAACTTTTAAAAAACTTTTATCCATTTATTTGGTACAGGTTCTCATTACACAGCTTGGGCTTGCAGTGATCCTCCTATTTCAGACTCCCCAGTTCTGGGATTACAGGCCTGCACCCCCATACCCGGTCTTGGTGGCCAGCAGGGTATACCCAGAGTGGGACCAGTGCAGCACGAGGGACCAGGGATCGAACTTGGGTCCTTGACCTTTCCAGGCAGGTGCTTAGACCACTGAGCTATCTCACCAGCCCCAGAACACACCTTAAATGCCTACTGTGTCCTGGCCCGATGCCACCCTGATATCCCACACTGATATTCACCAATGGTGATCACCTTCCTTCTTCCAGCTTATGTGGTCACCCCCATGGTGGCCTTGCCTGTCCTTGGCATTTGCATGGGGTTTTGGCTTAAATCTCAGGCCACCTAAGAGAAGCCTTCTTTTTTTTTTTTTTTTAAATTTTATTTATTTATTTATTTGTTTGCTTGTTGTGTTTGTTTGTTTCTTTATTTATTCATCCCGTGGCTGGCTCAGCCTGCCCTGGTGGTGGCGCTGGTGCAGCATGTGGTGCCGGGGATCGAACTGCAGTCCCCGCAGTTGCCTGAGCCCTCTTAAGCAGGCGCTTTAGAACACTGAACCATCTCGCCGGCCCCAAGAGAAGCCTTCTTGACTGCTCTCTAGTCAATGATTCTCAGTTAAATACACATCCCAAAATGAATTGCTCCCCTATCTCTCTCTTACTCCCCTTTTTGTTTGGTCCTTAATCTTTCCTATTTATCAGCATGCCCCACTAGCTAGAACATGTTAGGCTTTGATAAATGTGTGTTGACTGACTGACTGACTGACTTGTTTTAAAGAGGCGAGTCCTTAGGAACCATCTAGCCCTCCCAAAGTCACTATCTGCTATATGTTGGCCGCTAACTTGTATTTTAACCATTCCTTGATTCATTTCCTTTTATGGATAGACACATAACTAGTGTTTGAACTCCTGATCATTTCCCCATTGCCTGGCTTATTTCATAGTGTGGGGTATATATTAGCTAGGTGTAAGTGACAGGCTTTATATAAAGAAGGGACACAGCAAAGTAAGGACAGATGGAAGTCAACACACATCCATACCAAGAAGGCTTTGCCAAACAGCAAACTGGGAAGCATTTGGGGACACTTCCTCCAGGGCTCCCTGTGCTTTTGGTAGGACGTATGTGGGAGCGGTGTTTAATGTCTGGCCCCTTTGGGTCCTGACTCTATTGATCACCTGCCCTGACCTGGTGGCCACAGGTTTCTCAACAGCCCCAGCTTGGCCAAATAACCCCGGCATCAGGGGTACAAGGGGTGTGCAGTCCATATCCAAGTGGGGCAGGAGGGATCTGTCCAGGAGCCTGGAGACCGAGGATGACCCCTGTAGGTGTTAGGTACCTGTCCATGGGAACAGCACAGCTGGGAACTGGGTGTTCCAGACCCTACGTGCCTGAAGCTGCTTACCTAATTCTCACAGTAGTGGTGGTGGCATGCACTAGAGACTCCTCACTGCTCCCCGGCCATGCGGTCCCTCCCTCTTCTCTGCAGAGCCTCGTCCTTTCTGAACATCAGGTGGCATGTGGACCCCTAGCAGGTCTGCAATACCCAGGGAAGGTCCATGTTATGACCCGCATAGCTGTGCATAAGCAGTGAGAGCCTGGTGTCTGAACTCTGTCCCAGGAGTCATGCTTGCATCATCATAAGCATGTCCTCAGTGTACAGCTCATCGCTGACCCCTCTTTGCTGGCCTGGCAGGTTGGAACAGGTCATCCTGTAACCACTGGACCACACAGATGTGTGTTTGTTTCCAGTGTGTACTATGTCACACCAGGGCCATAGACACCTGTGCTTCTCGTCCTCCATCCCGATGTCCACCTTCCCCAAATGGAGCTCACAGGAACCTTCCACACCGCTGTCTGTATGGAGTGGGGAGGACTCCTCGGGAAGGAGAGTGCACTGAGATTTTAATACCTGAGCACTGCTTTAGCTCTTCCTGGACTCTGTAGCCAGCCCAGAAGTCACAGCAAACTCAAGAAGTGAGTCATGATAGCCAGATGTGGACAGCAGAGAGGAGGTGGCTTTGGTTTATCTCTGGCATTGAGGGCGCAGAGCACACCACTGCAGGCCGAGGCCCATGCGTCTGATAATTGATAAATGCCAGAGGAGGCTTTTATCTGAATTTCCATAGCTACCTAAGAGCAGGGTCCCCAGTATTCCCACCATTGTAAAGTTCTTCTTTAGTAATTGCAAAAGACAGGGAAAATTTATTGTTATTCCTTAAACCAAGAATTCAGGGCTGGCCAAATAGCTCAGTGGATTAAAGCACCTGTAAGCAGGTGCAGAGGCCAGGAGTTCAATCCCCAGGCCTGTTATGTTGGTCCTGCCTCCAGGGCATGCTGAGATAGCAATTAAGACTGGGCATGGTGGTGCGCGCCTGTATTCCCAGCTCTTGGGAGGCTGTAAACAGGCAGATCACTATGAGTCCAATCTAGTAAGTAGTGAGATCCTGAACACTCTGTAGACCCTTCCATAAAATACAGAAAAAAAAAAGAATTTAGCAGCAAGATAAACAGATAAACAGATGTCATAAAACTCTCTCTCATTGTACTTCTCACTGCCTCTGACTTTGTCTACGTGTTTGTCTGTGCTCAGCCAGGACCAAAGCCTCTGCCACACACTTGATCCTTGGACTTCTTTCCATGGTGACTGCAGGATCTTCTATAGACCAGTTAGTATGCCAGGCACATGCAGCAGGCCTCTGCTCTGCTAGTGCCACTTGGAGAAACACCATAAGTGGGCTTGATTTTGTGCCACCCCCATTCACGTGACTTGGACTTTGTGGGCATTGATTTTGTGCCCTGTGCCACACCCTAGGATGAACATATTGGGAAAAAAAATACACTCAGGATTGTACCTGCTGGAGCAGGTGGGCTTGGCCCCATGGCAGGCACATGCAGTGCAACAGGTCACTGTCCTGGATGCGTGGCCACCCACCCACTTCTGGGCAGGCTGTCATTGCCTGCATCACTAAAGAGATCACATGGCAGGTTTCTAGGCTGGGGAAAGCTCCGTGACTGAGGGTGGCTTCTCCTGAATGCATGTCACTTCTGCAGCATGGGATAACTGACAAATTCTTAGTTAGACAGTGATAAGGCCAGGACTGTCTGTGGTTTGGAGGAGGCAGCATCTAACGAGGCAAGGCAAGGTCTGCTGGATGGCTCTGATCCAGCCTGAGTCACCCCGCTGGGGCATTCAGAGGGGCATGGGAGCAAGAGCCTCAAGTGCTCAGGCAGGAGACGGCACCTGCACCAGGCCCAAGGTCTTAGAAGCCAGCTGGCCAGCACGCTGGTCTCAGGCCTCCTAAGCCCAGAGTTGTGAGAAAATGAATATTTCTTATTTAAGTCCCCCCTTTCTTCTGACACCATCATTATTTCTTTCATCCAATGGGAAAAGGTGAAGTAACTGAGATTGGAGCTGGGTGAGGTGGTGCACACTTGTCATCAGAGCACTGTGGTTGAACCAGGAGGATCGCTATGAGTTTGAGTTCTTTGAAGTCAAGGTCAGTTTGAGCTACATACCAAGACTGTGTTTAAAAACAACCAAAAATTAAAGGAGGAGGAGGAGGACAGAATAGAGGAAGAGGAGAAGAGGAGGAGGAAGGGAAAGCTGAACTAACTTATTCATTTGATGAGTAAAAGAATCAGGGCTTGAACCACCTGCCCTGTTGCTTAGACCTGGTCTCATAATCATGACTCGGCTTCCTTGTGTGTGGTTGGGAAGGTGGGGTTCTTGGGTAGAACACTGCAGGAGCTGGCCCGACTCCATGAATTCTGCAACAATGCAGTTTAGGTAAGAGCTTGATATTTTTCTCTGCAGGGACAGTGGAGTTTGGACAGGTGACTAAGTTCACTACTACTTGGGTGAGAGATGTCACTTCTCTCCGTAGGGCTTTTCCAGAATGCAGAGCCGGCCTGGCATCCCCTTCTCTTGCTGTGCTCCCAGTCTCTCCATACCAACTTGAGCAGCCATGGGCAGCCCGCTCCCACCTCTCTATTAGTAACGCGGGAAAGCCCACCGTGAGGAGCACCCTGAGGCCACACGCACTCATGGGAGCTACGCCCGCAGCAGTACGTCTACCTCCGCGCAGGAGGCCTTGTGTGAACCAAGACCTTGCAGTTGCCTTGGTTGGTCGAGGACACGAAAAGAACATACACACAAGATTTATTTTCCAAGGAAGAGGAGGTAGTTCTTCTCAGCGTGCTCTGTGGGTTAGCGCCGCACCAGCCTGTTCAAGGTAAGCCTCTCAAGGAAGCTTATGTAAAGCAGAGGCTCCAGCTCCACCTGAACCCGCGTGCACCGGATCTCTAGCCTGGCCCGAACCACACAAGTTTCCAGCAGCTTTGGAGATTCTTAATGGCAAGGCTAAGAAGCACTGTGACAGGAGCCACATAGCTCTTGCTCCTGGTGTCCCATGTTACTAGGTCGGGCTGGATCATAATGATTTTTTGATTATGGCTCTGGGTTTCTTCTCGGGCTCCTCCAGCGTGCTGCCCTCCGAGGTGCCCAAGCAGCACGATCACCCCGGGCCAGAGCTGTGCTCTTGGTGCTCCTCATGCTCTTCTGTGATAGTGCTGTGCTCCTAAGCAAAGCCCCACAATCCTGAGCCAGGTCCCACGGCCTCCAGCCTGCCTCCTGCTCATCCCCACTGCTGGCTCAAGTCCTGCTGCGATCTTCCTTTCCCCAGCCACCTGAGGCCTCTGCTTCAACCAGGCTGGCTCATGGTGGCTTCTGAGCCCAGCCACGTCCTTCCCTTTTCTCCTGGGGAGGCAACCGCAGTGGGCTTCTCTTTGTTGAAGAGCACCCTACTGTTATGGTTTCTATCTGGACCACCCCCCCCCCCCCCCCC
>PVKN010008421.1:0-25202 GCA_004027915.1 Capromys pilorides
ATGATAATATTTATTCATTTGTCACATGGTTTTTTTACTCACTTTGTTTCTTAAACACTTTAATAAATTCTTTTGATATTAAGAGTTCACTGTAGTGTTCCTGAGTACAAACTTCTTTCTTATTATATATGACTTTAATTTTATCAGACATTTAAAACAATTTTTATTGATATATTTTAGATACACATAATGATAGAGTTTTTTTATTTTTTAATTTTTTTTTTTTGTATTTTAGGGAAGGGTCTACAGGATGTTCAGAATCTCACTATTAGATCACACGTAGTGATCCACCTGTTTACAACTTCCCAAGAGCTAGGATTACAAGCGCACCACCACACCTAGTCTCAATTGCCATCTCAGCGTGCCCCGGGGGTGGAGCTGACATGGCAGCCCCAGGGATTGAAACCCCGGCCCCTGTGCTTGCTTGAAGGTGCTTTAATCTGCTGAGCTATTTGGCTGGCCCAATGATAGTATTTACCATAGAGTATTTGCCCCAGTACATGAAATATCTTGCTTCACTTTTTTTCACAGTAGAATTGAGTACTTCCTGTGGAGAACTGTGAACCTTGGCCTCAGTATCATAACCATAGACCCAAGTTTCCTGTGATGACATTTCTTAAAAAGCTGTAATCTGAAGTGGCACTAAATGGACAGTTTCATGTCAGCTCACTATTCATGATCTGTGATTTATAGAACACTTTGCAACACACCTGCTTTCAACCATAGCTCACAACCAGGTATACCAACCAAGCTGAAATGTGTTCCATTGTTACTAAGGTTTGATGACCCCCTTGTGTTTTATTTCAACACATCCCTTGTTTTGAAGATCCCTGTCTTTCTGTTGGATGACACTTCGTAGCAGCATTCATAGTTTTTGATCACATTTCTTATTTCTTAATCATTTTAATATGTTGCCCCCCCACACTTGTTTTGTGGTATTGGAGATGAAATACAGGTCCACTCTGCCTCTGAGCTACATCCCCATCCCCTCAATCCTCTTTTGAAAACATTTGAGACAGTGCTTTCTTGAGTTGCCCAGGCTGGCTTGGAACTTGGGCTCTCTGTGGCTTAACTTCCCAAGTAGCTGAAATTACAGGTGTGCACCACTGTGCATGGGATAAAATATATTTTCTCTAAATTACAGATTAAACCCTCTTATGGCCTTCTTTTCCAAAATTAATAGTTTTTAAAAACATTTTTAGACAATTTCTTGCTGCGTAGTCAACTCTGGCTTTGAATTTTCAATATCCTGCTTTGGCTTCCTGATAACTGGCGTAATTTACAGACGTGTATCACTATAGCAGGCAGTTTTTTTCTTTTTTTCTTTTTTGAAACAAGATCTTGTGATGTTACCTAGACAGATTCCAAGCCCCTGGACTCAAGTAATCCTCCTGTCTCAGCCTCCCAAGTAGCTGGAACTACAGGTGTGCACCATCATGATTGGGGTTAATTTCATCTTTTAAAAAAACAGTTCTAATAGTTGTTTAGTTGTTGTTTTTTTGTACCGGGAACTGAATTCAGGACCTTGCACTTGCCAGGCTGGGCTGTTGAGGCTATATTTCCCAGCCAAGTTTTAATACTTGCATAAGTAAAAAGTAAAGTCATACTGATATGAGTCTGACAAATTAAATCTAGGAAGTCCTAAACTTATTCTCTTAGCAGTTTTTTTCTCTTAGTAATTTATTTTATTTATTTATTTATTATTTTTGTCTTTTTGAGACAGGATCTCATTATGTAGTTCAGGCTGGCCTTGAGCTCCCTTTTGTAGCCTAGGCTGGTCTTGAACTCACACTGATCCTCCTGCCTCAGTCTCCCAAGTGCTGGGATTACAGGCATGCACCACTATGCCTGGCTCTTAGTAATTTTTTTAAAAAACAAAAAAATCTTATTTCTTGAAATTGCTAAGATTTCTTTAGAAACTTTACAAAACAAAAAATAAACTTGCTATCTTGAGATAAGTGCTTTTAATATTTGACATATTGGGCTGGCAGGATGGCTCAGCGGTCTAAAGCGCTTGCTTTGGAAAGCTTAAGCGGCCGCAGAGACTGCGGTTCAATCCCCGGCACCACATGCTGCACCAGCCATAAAAAAAATATTTGATATATTTCTACCTCATCATATTATACATGTACCAATAATGAATTATGCTTTCATCTCTGTAAACTGAGATCAGACAGGCTGTATTTTGTCTTTATACATAACTCAGCATTTGAAAAAAAAACAGATTTTTAAAATACAAGCATGTCTTCCACCCCAGGGGTTTAGCTCAGTGGTATAGTGCCTGCCTGACAAGCCTGAGATTAAAAAAAAAAATTATCTATCTATCTATCTATCTATCTATCTATCTATCTATCTATCTTCCAGCATTCAGACAAATGTATACATGAATTCCCACCCCACTTCTCACAACCAGCACTTTTAATACTTTGACATCATGCTTTTTTTCTTGATTTATCAGCTTTAACCACATCAGTTCCCACTGTGAAAGTGAGAATTAAGTTCCCTCTATCTCACTTTTTGTTGCCTTTATTTCCATTTTTAGTTTTTCCATTGATTAATAGTGCACTGGCACCTCCATTTCTTGCCTTGTTAATTTTAGGTAGAAAATTAGTTTTCTGTGATAAAATTTGTGGTCATAAAGTTTAAACACGATTAAAATAATGATTGTCATTTGGCATTAGCCAGCCCTAAATGAGGAAGAGAAATGTAGTTATTTGCTGCTTTTGCCATAATTGTTTAAGAAAGTGGTGGTAAAGATCAAAACAACATGAAGAGCGAACATATAAAGCAGCTGTTAGATAGGCTGGTGAGATGGCTCAGCGGTCTAAAGCGCTTGCTTAGGCAAGTTTACGCAACTGCAGGGACCATGGTTCAATCCTGGGCACCACATGCTGCACCAGCCCCACTCCCACAGTAGGCTGAGCTGGCCATAATAAAAATAAATAAATAAATAAAATAATTGTTAGAACACAGAAGTCCTTCTATGAATCAAAAAAGAAATTGCTACAATGTCTTAGTTACTCTTGTTGCTGGGACAAATACGGCTCAGTGGTAAAGTGTACTTGCCTAGTGTGCGTGATACCCTGATTGTTTTTTGTTGTTGTTTTTTAGGGAAGGGCCTACAGGGTGTTTAGGATCTCACTACTAGATCGCACTCCGTGGTGATCTGCCTGTCTACAGCCTCCCAAGAGCTGGGATTACGGGCAGGTGTGCCCGCCACCATGCCCATTTCTCAATTGCTGTCTCAGCAAATACCTGCCAGCAAGCTTAGGGAAGGAAAGGTTTATTTAGCTCACAGTTACTGGAAGTTTCATAGTTTAAAGCAGCCTGAATTACATAGCAAGTCCTCAAGCACTGTGCTGCCAGGATGATCCACTTCATACCTCGAAGAGAAGCTCCCAGGTCTGGGGGGAGGGGAGCGGGGGAGGTGCATGCTGTCAGTGTAAGGGTTGCACCTCTCTGGCCCTGCCCCTCAAGCCCTGTCCTGGCCCTCTGGCCCCGCCCCTCTAGCCTGGAGCTTGACAGCCCCATAATTTGCATGAGGCTTTAAGGGGAGTAGATACAAACCATAACATACAAACACAAATTTTAAAATGGTAAAGATTAGGCCAGCCAGATAGCTCAGCAGATTAAAGCACCTGCTTAGGCTCAGGGACAAGGGTTGGATCCCCTGCCTGACAGGCCATCTTGCCCCTGGGGCGTGCTGAGAGGGTGATTGAGGCTGGGCATGGTGGCGAGGTCAGCTCTTGGGAAGGTGAAAACAGAATCACTAAGTCTGATCTGTGCAGTGAGACCCTGTAGACCCAGTACTAAATATACTAAAGAAAAAAAAAATGTAAAGATGATGGGTAAGGAAGAGCCCAATACAGGCCAGATGACAAAGAATACTAATTAATGCCTGGCTGTAATTTATTTATTTATTTATTTGTTTGTTTATTCATTCATTCATTCATTCATTCATTCCTGGCTGTAATTTACCACTTTAATGCATTCCAGTTAGTAATAATCTTTTGAGCAATTCAGAACACCAAATAGGTATCTAAAAAAAAAACAATAGTGGTAAGGTTAGGGTAATAGCTCAGTGATAAAGTGTACTTGCCTAGTGCGCATGAGACCCTGGTGGTTTTTTTTGTTTGTTTTGTTTTGTTTTCTGTTTTTGTCTTTTAGGGAAGGGTCTACAGCAGGGTGTTCAGGATGTCACTACTATATCACAAGTGGTGATCTGCCTGTCTATAACCTCCCAAGAGCTGGGATTACAGGCAGGTGTGCCTGTCACTATGCCCAGTCTCAATTGCTGTCTCAGCGTGCCCCAGGTGTGGGCCAGCACTGCAGGCCAGGGATTGAACCTGCGGCCCCTGTACCTGCTTGCAATTGCTTTAATTCGCTGAGCTATTTGGCCAGCCGAGCCCCTGGGTTTGATTTCCCAGAACCAGAAAAGAAAATGAGTCGAAGGGTTAGCCAGATAGGTAAGCAGATTAAAGTACCTGTTTTCGTAGATGCAGGGGCTGGGGGTTTGATCACCAGCATGCCGTGCTGGCCCATCCCTGGGGCATGCTGGCAGGGCGATTGAGACTGGGTGTGGTGGCACATACTTGTAATTCCAGGTCTCTAAGTATCACTATGAGTCCAATATGTAGTGAGACCCTGTGGCCCCTGTACTAAATACATTTTAGAAAAGAAAATGAGGGGCCGGCAAGATGGCTCAGTGGTTTAAAGCACCTGCTTAGGAAAACTTAGGCAACCGCAGGGACCATGGTCCGATCCCTGACACCACAAACTGCACCAACCCCCACCCCCAGGGCTGGCTGAGCTGGGCATAATATGTATCTTAAAAAAAAAAAAGCCAGGCGTGGTGGCACATACCTGTAATCCTAGCACTTGGGAGACTGAGGCTAGAGGATCAGCGTGAGTTCGAGACCAGCCTGGGGTACAAAAGTGAGCTCAAGGAAAACCTGAACTGCATAGTGAGACCCTGTCTCAAAAAGACCAAAAAAAAGTCTAAATTTTTTTTTTTAAATTTTATTTATTTATTTATTTGTTTGCTTGTTGTGTTTGTTTGTTTCTTTATTTATTCATTTTGTGGCTGGCTCAGCCTGCCCTGGTGGTGGCGCTGGTGCAGCATGTGGTGCCGGGGATCAAACCGTAGTCCCCGCAGTTGCCTGAGCCCTCCCAAGCAGGCGCTTTAGACCACTGAACCATCTCGCCGGCCCCAAAAGTCTAAATATTTTAAATCTAGCAGTTCTCATTTTTTTCTTTGTTTTGTTTTATGGTGCTTCACACTGAACCATATTCCTAGCCCTTCTTTATTTTAAGAGAAGATTTCAGTAAATCTCTTTTAAGTTGCCGGGGCTAGGCACTGACTTAGAGCGTCCCTCAGAGTTCTAGGATCCCAGGCATCTACCGCAACATCCAATGAATCTCAGTCTGTTAATGAGGTAACTACTACATACAGATGGGCAACTATTTTTCTGATTTTTAAGTACTTAAGTATAATTTTGGTTTTATATTGGCATATCACACTTGACAGTGGTTATCTCAGAAAGAAAGTGGGAATAAAGGAATTACATCTTACTCTATTTAAGGCTTGTATTTACTGTTTGAACTTTTTATAAGGGGCATTCATATTACTTAGTGCAAATTTTTAACCACGATAAAGTTAGTATGTGTAGTGATTAGAAGAAAGTTATAGGTCCTACTTATGCCTAAGGAGAGGTATACCATGGCATGGGAATCACAGGGGCCATTTTACTGTCTGCCACATCCACTGATGCTGTTAACCAAGATCTTTCCCACCTCTCATCCTGTTAACCCAGATTTCCTACTCTATTTTACTCCACAGCTTATTAGATATGATTCAGTGTTTCTGAGTATTGTTGACACAGCAGAGAATATATCTTGGAAGAAAAATAGTTAGTGGGCATGGACTTGTAATCCCAGCACTCTGGAGGCTGAGGCAGGAGGGTTGCGTGATTCCCAGGATAGCCTGAGTTACATATTGAGACCCTCTCTTCTGAACCCAGCCTTCTTTCACAATGGTAGTGTGGCTCATGATGGTCCCCTGAGCTCTCCTAAGTTGGAGAAATGGTATTTTGTGGTATTAGTTTTAGAGTTCAGATTCTCTGCTGCTGCTGCCCTTCCCTATCTACTGATGACTCAGCATGCAAAGGCTGTGGCTGCCCTGAAGCTGCTCTGGAAGTGGCAGAGGTTGGAGCTGGAGGAACGAGGGGTGGGGTGGCTATAAAGGGGGCAACTTGAGGATCTCCCTCCTTTCTATCCTCTCAACACATAGAGCTCCTGGCACATGGAGCCAGTGGTGTGGCCAGCAGCCACCAGCAGGAGTGCAGGTAGAGGACTGCTGGGGAAGGAGGGAGTGGAGTGGGCCAGGCAGGGCCTTGGAGCTGAAACCAGAGGTGGTGGCTTAAAATGTTTCCTGAGCTGGGCTTGGTGGCACACGCCTGTAATCCCAGCACTTGGGAGCTGAGGCAGGAGGATCAGTGTGAGTTCAAAACCAGCCTGGGCTACAAAAATGAGCTCAAGGCCAGCCTGCACTGCACAGTGAGACCTTGTCTCAAAAAGACAAAAAAAAAAAAAAAGTTAAAATGTTTCCTGATAAGTCGAAGGATAAAATAAAACAAAAACAACAACTGGGGAGGACAGAATTAGGGTTCTATTTATTTAAATTTATTTACTTGGTACAGGGTCTCACTGCATAGCTCTTACTTGTAGTGATCCTCCTGTTTCAGCCTCCCCCGTGCTGGGATTACAGGGGTGTACCACCACACACGTGTGCAGGGCTAGCACTGCATGCTGTACTGGGTATTGAACCCGGCTGTCTTCCTGGCCCTAGGGTTCTATCTATCAATATTTTTTTTAAATTTATGTATTTGGTACAGGGTCTTACTACGCAGCTTGGACTGTAGTGATCCTCCTATTTTCAGCCTCCTCAGTTCTGGAATTATAGGCATGTGCCACCATGCCCAGACTTCATAGCTAGCTCAGCAGGCCCAGGGGTGGGGCCAGTATGGCATGTGGTGCCAGGGGTCAAACCCCAGTACCCTGGTGCTTTCTTAAGCAGGCACTTAGTCGCTGAGCTATCTCGTGGGCCCTTAGGGTTCTATTTAGATGTGTTGATTTTAAGATCTCAAAATGGAATTGTCCCTGAATAGGACCCCCAGAAAAAGTATCTACTAGGTAAATTGATTGAATGTGCCAGATTACCAAGGTGTTGATGAAAGTAAGTCTTAATACTCCCTTAATAGGGAGGTGCAGTGTTTATATGAGGAAAGGACCGATGGCGGAATCCAGGGTGACAGCACTGTTTAAGAGGTAGCTCAAGAAAAACTAGCCTATGAAGGAGACTGAGAAGAGCTGCTAAGAATGTGAGAAAATCAGAACAGTGTCATGGGAGGGGAGCCAGTGAGCTTAAACAAAAGGTGTAGGCCAAGCTACAGAAGAGCCCACAGAATTAGGGACTAGGAAGTGCTATTGGATTTGGGTCTCTCTTAGATTGTGTATAGACTTTTTAAAAAAGCAATGACATACTTTCATTGCATATAAGGAGAAATAAAAGCTGCTTGATATGCTACCATCCAATTGTAACTGTTTATTGCATTGCAATATTGAACTAAGGGTCCTCCTTTCAGTCTTTTATTTTTTATTTTGTATTTATTTATTTATTTTTTTTTTTTGGTATTGGGCATTGAACTCAGGACCTTGTGCTTGCCAGGCAAGTGCTTAAGTCACTGAGCTATCTTGCCAGCCTTTTATTTTATTTGTACTGGGAATTGAACTTGTGACCTTGCACTTGCCAGGCAGGCACTGTGCTACTAAGCTATATATTCCCAGCCCTCATGTGGATTTTCTTTTGGTGTTTTTTTTTTTGTTGTTGTTGTTGAACTAAGGGCCCTCTTGCATGCTAGGCAAGTGTCCTATACTGCTGAAGACTAGCTATAGCCCCTATGATAATCATTTTAAGTGCTTTTTGACTTATTACCCTTTCAGACATTTTTCTTATTACCAGGTTTTTATTTTTATTTACTATTTTTTTAAAATAAGAATTGAACACAGACTCTTTGCACTGAACTACATTTATGACCCTGTTTTTCAACTTTTTTTTGTGGGGGTATCAGGATTCAAACTCATAACCTTGTGTTTGTTAGGCAGGCACTGTACCACTAAGCTATATTCCTAGCCCTCAACTTTTTATTTTTAAAATTGTCTTGCTAAGTTGCCCAGGCTGGGCTCAAATGTGTGATCCTCCTTTCTCAGCCTCGTGGGGTGCTGGGATTACATGAGTGCATCACCATGTCTAGCTTTTTGTTGTTGGTTTCTTTTGTGCCTAGCATTGAACTTAGGTCCTTGCACTTGCCAGGCAGGCACTTACGAACTATATCCTTGGCCCTTTGATTTGGTTTCTAAATGGGGTATCTTTGATGGAAGTTGAATAGATGAAGATGATTCAGTCATGTGCCAGTTAGCAAATGGAGGAGAGATTGCAAAGTGTGTATAACAATAAGTGATGGGTAACAGAAGGTAGATTTTTCTGATTCAAAGGTTTTATGGAGTAGAAAGCTAAGAGAAGGTCTAGATAGTTGGGTCTTTAAGGTCCACAGTAGGAGTAGGCAGCCTGGCAGCTGTGACCATATCAGGACGAGGAGGGTACTTTGTGAAGCAACAGGAGCATGTGAGCATTGAGGGAGGATCCCTGGGTTCTGTGGGAGAAAGTGGTTTGGAGGGTGTTCAGGGTTTTGAGCCAGAAGGAAGCTGGGTGAGGGTTCAGGTTAAGAATGGTATACATGTGTGGGGAGTGTAAAAAGAGAAAATTGCTCTGCTATGTAAACTGTCGAAATAGACCACATTAGTTTATTCTGCTTTGCTTGGATCTTAACTTGTTTTTCATTGCTGAGAATTGAATAGAGTCTGTGCATGCCAAGCACGCTATCGCTGAACTAACAGAGCTGATTTTTTAAAAAATTATTTAGTACAGGGTCTACAGGGTACAGGATCTCACTACACAAGTCAGACTCATAGTGATTCACCTGTTTTGAGCCTCCCAAGTGCTGGGATTACAGGTGCCCACCACCACATCCAGTCTCAATTGTAGTCTCAGTGCACCCCGGGGGTGGGTGACATGGCATGCCTGGGATTTCGGCCCCTGCGCTCTGTCTAAGCAGGCGCTGTAGTCCTCTAAATTATTTGGCCGGCCCTCCTGGATCTAATTTTATTTTTTTTTTTGTGGGACCAGGATTCAAACTCACAACCGTGCACTTGCCAGGCAGGCACTTGTGCCACAGAGCTATCTCCCCAGCTCGCTCGCTGTTTTCTTTCTTTCTTTCTTTCTTTCTTTCTTTCTTTCTTTCTTTCTTTCTTTCTTTCTTTCTAATTTTAATCCTACTGTTTTAGCTTCGGTTTCCTAATACCTGAAGATTGTTTTAATTTCTTTTAAAATTACCTGTTTATCTTTTGAATATATATTTTCATTGTTTTTAAAAATAAGATTAATCAGGTAAGTAAAGAAAACACAAATCCCATTACTAAGGGACATCATTTTGATATCTGTTCTTAACACTTTTTTCATCTAAGCAAAAATATGTGTTCAGTTTTTCAAGATTCATATACGACATTCTGCTTTTTAGAAAGTACCATTTAATAAATAACCTTTGTTGGAATAAGTAGATTGCTGCCATCATTTTTAATTATAGTAATTCATCATAGAACTGCACCGTATTTATTTAACAATCTATTGTTGAATTTTCTTTCTCTCTCTCTTTTTTTTTGTGGTACTGGGCATAAAACCCAGAGCATTATGCATCAGGCCAAGTGCTTTACCACTGAGCTACACCCCCAGCCCTAATCAGACTAAAAAGCCTTAGCCAAGTATGGTGGCACATGCATGTCATCCCAGCACTCTGGAGGAAGGCTGAGGCAGGAGGATCGCTTGGGTTCCCTGCCAGCCTAGGAGACATAGTGAGTTCAAGGCCTGCTGGAACTATGTTAGTAAGACCCTGTCTCAACACCCTCTCTCTCAAAAGAGAAAAACCTTGCATGTATGAAGTGGCATGTTTATCTGGTTATTCTCTGGATAAATATCCAGTTTTCAATGAAGTATATGTTCTGGTATAATTGCTTTTTGCCTTTTTTTCCTCCTAATTTAATATCTGGCCATGAAATCCTTTTTGTGTTGCTGATTTTCAAACATTTTTAAATATATACAACGAAACTGGGTGTGGTAGTGCACGCCTGTAATCCCAGCACTCAGGTGCTGAGGCAGAAGGATCATTGTGAGTTTGAGACCAGCTTGGGCTACCAAGTGAGCTCAAGGCCAGCCTGAACTGCATAGTGAGTGAGACTCTGTCTCAAAAAATAAATATATGCAATGAACATTGTATAGACAATGATGTAGACATGCATTGTTTGTAGGTTAGCAAGTTACTAGTAGTTGTCTCAATAAACAACGTACTTAATAGATTCTTTACCCGAGATAGGCAAGCCAAAAAAGTCTGAAAACATCAATATTGGCTTCTTTCAATTGCACATTTAGGACTTACTTGGGCAGTGGAATTGTGATAATTATAAAAACTATTAAAACTCTTTAAGTCAGTGTTGTTTTCTGAATGGATGGAATTGTGTAACACTGTTTTCTTTTTTATTGCTTTTTTTCAGGTGATTCATGGCAGGGGACGTGGAAGGATTCTGTTCCTCCATCCATGACACCAGTGTCTCTGCTGGGTTCAGAGCACTGTATGAGGAGGGACTGCTTCTTGATGTCACTCTGGTTATTGAAGATCATCAGTTCCAGGCCCATAAAGCACTTTTGGCCACCCAGAGTGATTACTTCAGAATTATGTTTACTGCCGACATGAGAGAACGAGATCAGGATAAAATTCATTTAAAAGGTCTAACTGCTACTGGCTTCAGCCACGTCCTTCAGTTTATGTACTATGGAACTATAGAACTGAGTATGAATACTGTTCATGAGATCCTTCAGGCTGCCATGTATGTTCAACTTATAGAAGTGGTGAAGTTCTGCTGCTCTTTTCTGTTAGCGAAAATCTGCTTAGAAAATTGTGCAGAAATTATGAGACTCTTAGATGATTTTGGTGTAAACATCGAGGGAGTCAGGGAGAAGCTGGATTCCTTTCTCCTAGACAACTTTGTGCCACTCATGTCCAGGCCTGACTTCTTGTCCTATCTGAGCTTTGAGAAGCTCATGTCTTATTTGGACAATGATCATCTGAGCAGGTTCCCAGAGATAGAGCTGTACGAGGCTGTGCAGTCTTGGCTTCGGCATGACAGAAGACGCTGGAGACATACTGATACCATCATTCAGAACATCAGGTTTTGTTTGATGACTCCATCCAGTGTTTTTGAGAAGGTTAGTGCCTTTGGAAAGCAGTAGACAGGCTGTAGGACTAATTCAGTTAAGGCAGTATGTCTTTTATGCATAAGATGGTGAGTCAGGAGCAAAAAAAGGAATGAGTAGCTTATAAGAACGTCTTACAAGAAGCCTGATTTTGTTGTAGCTTGTGCATTTTGGTTTTTTAAAATACACTTTTGTGGGTCAAAGATGAACCAGGTAGGTAGAATAGTTTCATCTTCAAAGTACTTTTAAAGTTGAATCAAGAGGGGTGTGGTGGCACACGCCTTTAATCCCAGCACTTGGGAGGCTGAGGCAGGAGGATTGCTGTGAGTTCGAGACCAGCCTGGGCTACAGAAGTGAGCTCAAGGCCAGCCTGAGCTGCATAGTGAGACCCTGACTCAAAAAAAATAATGTTGAATCATAATTAATTATTTGATGTAAAACATTACAGGTTTTCAGCTTTTCTTTTAACAAAGTAATTAAATCTGAACTGGGTCAGCCTATTTTTAAAAATTAAGTAATACATGCTGGAATTGGCATTGAGTTTTACTTCTATAGTTCTGTATGCTGTACAGTAATATGGTTTCTTTTTTCTATAAAATGTAAGGACATACAAAATAGCTCTTGAAAATCAATAGTCCATACCACACTAATTTTCTTCCCTTCTCTCACCTAGTTCTGTTTCTGTCACCTATTCTGTTTTACTGTGAATAGTAACTAAATTTAACCATGAAGCCATGTTATATGTCTAAAAACACCATCTTGGCATTTCTAAACAAGTAGACTATAAATCTTCTATCTACATTGACCAAACATCTCTGTACATTTTACCAGATGAATAGTTCTCTTAAAAAGTCACTCTTCAAAATAGCCTTAACCTTTTAATACATAAGCATTTTTCATTTTTATATCAGACTCCACTTGTGATCCTTTCCTGCCTAAAGAAGAGCAGTTTTGGTTAATTGCTTAATTGGTTTTTAGTCACATGGTTACTTGTGGGGCTCTGTTTACCTCTTGTAGCTTTTCTTCTTTCTAGAAACCATACAAAGCTTAGTTGACACCTTTCATGTCAAACAGTTCCTCAGCTTCAGTTATCAGATCTGATGATAAAAATGTATTTGCAAGGGAGGGTTGTTTATGCCATTTGAAAAATAAATAAATTTGTTGTGTCATTGAGTAACATTGATCAGCTTGGCATATTTTTTTTCCCTATCTGAAATGCTGTGAAATATCATTTATTATACTTTTAATAGGAAACTCAATTTTTATGGGCTTTTAGATTTGTTCTCAGAATAGATTGATATGAAAGAAATAATTTCAATTAAGGAATGAATTTCTTAATTTCCTTTTCATCAGTGAGAAATAGCCCCATATCAACTGTGTGAACCATTTGTCTCTCATTTAATATTTTTCCTTACTGTTCTTACTGCTTTCTTTCCTGTTGCTAAAAAACAAAACCCCTCCAACTGGATCTAGATAGAAGTATTCACGAAATAGAAAATAAAAGTTGTCCTCTTATGGCATGGCTTGATGGATATAACTCATAGCAGTAAGTGATTTATACAGAGCCTTTGTATATTCTAATTAGCAGTTCAAGGTGGGCAGTAGTGACTGTGGCTAAAAGTTTAATACTATCAGGTAATCTTGTAAATTATAGAAATTCTCAGTTAAACCTGCTGATGGATTCCTTTGGCATCTAAAGTGTAGGTTGCCAGCTGTTAAGTTACAAAACATGCAGGATTCCTCCTAGAATTAATGTTTTAGGAAAATTTAATGATTCAGTCACAGAGCTCTTTCAGTTTTTTGTTCTAAAATAAATGTTTTAGTTTACTTCAATAATACTGGTAAGATAAAGGGAAGAGATTCAGTGATTCCTACCTTAACAGTATGTGGGATTTAAGTTTTATCAAAGGAATCTGGCTTTCTAAATGTTGAGAACCACTAAATAAGGCAGACTTTAAGCTCTCTCTCTAGAAATGAAACTCCAGAAACCAAACGAATATGGAAAATGTGGCTGCAAAATAGGAATTGAGGGTATTTTACACCATACAGTGCTATTTTGAACTCCTTGAAAGTAAAATCTGGGGTTGGGGGTGTAGCTTAGTGGTAGAGTACTTGCCTAGCATGCATGAGGACGTGGGTTTGGTCCTTACCATTGAAAAAAAGCAAAATAAGAGTTCATCTTTTTTTTCATATGCTAAACAAACTTCAGGTCTCACAAAGGCCATTTTAACTTATACATGGCCCTGGAGAGACAAAGACATAAAAGACATGTTGCCTTTCTGTTGAGGAAAAGTTGATTTGTGGTTTTAATGCTATTTGGTGAAATTTAGGAAAATGGGATGTTATTAGTCACTTTTTCTCTTTAGCTTTAAATGTATTTTAAACTTGCTGTTAAGAGACTTTGTAAATACACAGCTGAAGTAGCAGAATGATCATGCATAAACATAACTGAAAAAACCCTGCCTTAACTTTTGTAATGAGTACTTTGTGGAACCATCACCAGATAACAAGGCTTTCAGATTTCCTGAGTTTCTTAGAGACACTGATAATATTTATATGAAAAAATGTTTATATGAATGCTATATATTCATACACACATTGTACATATAAATACACATTTTGTATATGTGTATGTGTATCTGCATGTACAGATGTATTTGCCAGGTTGTGTACTAATAGTTCTACATATAGATAAGCATCTACATGTTATGTTCACTTTATAGATAAGAAAACAGGCACAGAAATGTTAGGAATCTTATACCAGAACTAGTAGCACTGTCCAGACTGGAACCTGGCCAGCTCTGTTTGCTTCCCAGCCAAGAGGCTTCCTGTTACAGCTCCTTGACTAGGGAGGGGACCCTAAAATGCAGAAAGCACACTGTTGGCCAGTGATCCAGCTTGGGTTATTTAGATGTTATTACAGAGTTGTGGAAATTCTGATGTGTTTGCATGAATGAAGCTCACTAAGAGAAACACAATTCTGGGGTTTTCACTGTATTATCAAACAAATTTGAAACTTTAAAGATCTTGGGCCTTCATTCTGGGCCCCATCACCAGCCCTTTTCAACTATTTTTTTATTTTTTATTTTGAGACAGTCTCCATAATTTGACCAAGCTGGCTAGAACTCATGCTCCTCCTCTTTAACCTTACAGAATGCTGGGATCTCAGGAATGTGCTGCCACACTTTCCTCCCAGTTTTAAAACTTGACTAGTTTCTGCATTGCTTATGCAGATGTCGGTGGCATGTATTTTCATTAGCCCTGGTGGTCTTTGCATAAGTTAAATGAGATGAGGCCTGACATTTGTTATTCTGAATTTCAGTGATGGCGTAGTTTAAACTAAGCTCTGTTTGTTTTTAAAAAAGCAATTATTAGTTTATTGAAAACATTTTATGAAGTAAATGTGTTTTTGAGAAAATACATGCTTTACTTTCCATACATAAAAGACCTGATTTTTTTTTTTTTGTAAAGATCTATTTTTTAGTCCAGTTGTTAAGTTACTGATTAAAGTACCCTTGTGCTATTTATTTATTTATTTATTTATTTATTTATTTTAGACAGCGTGTCACTGTGTAGTTCAGGCTGGTTGTGAGTTCATGGTAGCCCAGGCTGGCCTCAAACTTAATAGCTGCTCTCCTGCTTCAGCCTCCTGAGTGGCAAGGTTACAGGCATGTATTATCATACCCAGCCTTGTATGATTTTTTTTTTTAGTATAATCACATTGGGACTTCTTAAAATTCAGTGTATCTTTTTTTTTTTTTGGTGGGACTGGGGTTCAAACTCTCAACCTTGCACTTTCCAGGTAGGCACTTGTGTCACAGAACTCTCTCTCCAGCCCCCCTCTTTTAATATTATGGTGGCCAGCTCAACCTGTCCTGTGCATGGGGCTGGCACAGCATGTGGTGCCAGGGATCAAACCGTGGTCCCTAAGCGGTTGCCTAAGCTAGCCTAAGCAGGTGCTTTAGACCGCTGAGCCATCTCACCGGCCCCAATCCAGTGTATCTTCAGTGCCATAAATATGCATAAGATAAAGACAGCATACTAATGATTCTCTTTGAAATTGTATTAACATGTAAATTAACTTCAAAATCATAATTGTAAAGTTAATTCCCACAAAGAAATTCTATTTGAAATCCTATAAAGAGAAAGCACATCAGTTCAGCTTTTTATTTAGGATTTTATGGTTATTTTTTATTGGCTATTTTATTAAGGAAATAGATTATATAGATGTATTTTGCATTAAATAAACCCATCATGCTTATTCTGAATATTTTGTTTTGTAAACTAGCTCATAATACTAAGACTCCACAGTGTGGTTTTTTCTTAATCTGTTAAATGTACTTCAGTGTATCATCCTAAAATTGGATTTATACAACATAAAGTTATTTTGAAAATTTGAGGGGTACTCTGGTTTCTCTTCAGATTGTATAAATCTTTTGCCTTTCAAAAATTTGGGAGAGGTGCTAGATATTGAATCCAGGCCCTTGAGCATGTGAGGCATATGCTTTACCATGGAGGTACCACTAGCCCCTATAATTTTTTTTTTTTTTTTGAGACAGGCTCTTGCCATGTGGCCCAGGCTGGCCTCAAACTCACTTGCTTCGTTCTTCCTAGTGCTGGGATTACAGGCATGCACCACCACACTTAGCCAGCTGCTGTAACTTTTTTTTTTAAATCTTTTTGAGATAGGGTCTTCTATGCAGTTCAGGCTGGCCTTGAGCTCCCTTTTGTAGCCCAGGCTGATCTTGAACTCGCACTGATCCCCCTGCCTCAGCCTCCCAAGTGCTGGGATTATAGGTGTGCACCACCATACCAGCTGGCTGCTCTAACTTTTATAAGCAAAATTAAACCAAGTGTGGTGCCTCAGTTTGTAATCCCAGCATCCCATGTGGGAGGCTGAGGCAGGAGCAACGCAAATTCTAGCCTGAGGAAATTTAGTAAGACCTTGTCTCAAAATAAATTAGAAAGAGCTAAGGATACATCTTAGGGCTGGCCAAATAGCTCAGCGGACTAAAGTACCTGCTTAGGCAGATGCAGGGACTGGAGTTCAAACCCTGGCCTGCTGTGAGGCCTTACCCCCAGGGCGTGCTGAGATGGCAATGGTAGGCACCTATAATCTGAGCACTTAGGGGCTGAAAACAGGAGAATCACTGCATATCCAGTCTGAGTAATGAGACCATGTAGACCCTGTACTAAATACAAAAAAAAAAAAAAAAGAAAAAGAATAAAGATACATCTTAGTGGGAAAGCAGGTTTAATCCTGAATACCACCCCCCAAGGCAAAGTTAATATTCTAAAGAGAAAAGGCCATTATATAACATTTATATATATATTTGTAATAGAATGTCAATTTTTTTTCTAGGTATTTGGTACAGGGTCTCACTATGCAGCTCAAACTTGTGATCCTCCTGTTTTCAGCCTCCCTAGTGCTGGGATTACAGGTGTGCGCTACCACGCCCAGACTCTGCTGGCTCAGCAACATGTGGTGCCTGGGATCGAACTCACTTGTTTCTGTGAGAATATATTTAGATTTAATGAATAGTATGTAGATTTGATAAGTTTATTTTATGAATACTTTAAGGTAAATTTGATAGCTGAAAAAGGCAATTCCCTTACTGAAAATTAATCTAAGTGTCAAAGTAAAAATTAATACTTTAGAAAATCTAACACTTTTGTCTTTTACTTGACTGGGAAGATAGCTCAGTGGCTTAACCACCTGCCTGGGAAGTGTAAGGTCCTGAGTTCCATCCCTGGTACCAAAAAAAGGCAATGCCAAAAATAGGCTCTGGCTATTTAGTTTAGGCTGGCCTTGAGTTAGATATCCTCCTACCTCAGCACCCTGAAAGCTGGGATTACAGGCAAGCACCACCATGTTTGGTGAAATTCTTTTTAAAAGGCTTAAATCTTAATGATTTCAGCTAGTACCAGGTCAATGTAGAGAAATAATGGGGAATCTGCAGTTGTAGAAGTACATGGAAAAACATAAGTATTGCTGTGTTTGATAACTTTTCTTTTAAAAAGAAAATGGGAAATTTGATTAAAAATTCTAATAAACTTATCTTTGAAAATGTTTACAAGTTCCCTTCAGATATTAAGTAGTATTTATGCAGCTAGAACTTGAAATTGTTTAAATTAAGTCAGCTCGTTTGCCCTGTGGAGTGAGCACAGATGAGTAGTTTTTCTTTTGGTAACTAGGTCAGTGGGTTAAGTGTGCTTTCTCAGTTAACTTAATGTCTTTTTCTGCACCGGGCTCCTTTTTTTGCTGACCCCTCCTCTAAGGGCTTCGAGGATTGTAATTACCACAGGTGCAGCTCTTCAAAAATCTCCCAAGATGTTTTTCTCCTCTAAAATCACCTGCATTTTGATCTAGATACAGAGTTCCTTTGACTTGCAGGCCCACAGGTTGCTGAAGAGTGACAAATCTAGGCAGTGACTGCTATTAGAGCTCCAGAAAAGACAGTATGCTAGTGAGGTGTATGAGGCAGACAGGACCTGTTGAAAGCAGGACTTTAAATATTCAGTCTGACTTGCTGGTTTTCATTTTCATAAGAGAGATGAAAGAAAAAGCATAGGAGAATTGGAAATTAAAAAGGAAGACATGATGTCAGGCGTGTTGGTACCTGTCTGTAATCCCAGCACTTGAGAGGCTGAGGTAGGAAGATTGCTGCAAGTTCAGAGCCAGCCTGGGCTGTTACATAGTTGGAGGCCAGCCCAAACTACATAGCTAGACTACATAGCTAGGCATGAAATAGAGTTACCTGTGTTGACATATAGGGGAAAACCTTTTTAATAAATGGAAGGGGGGGCCAGGGAGATAGCTCAGGGCCACAAATTCCTGCTTGGCAAGTGCAAGGTCCTGAGTTCAATCCCCGGTTCTGGAAAAAGAGGAAGGTGCGGGGAGAGAAACCCAATACAGAAAATGAAAGGAGTAGCCAGGTGTGGTGCTACGTACCTGTTATCCCAGCACTCGAGAGGCTGAGGCAAGAGGGTCATTGCATATTCCAGAGCAGCCTGGCCTGCAGAGTGAGCTCAAGGCCAGCCTAAACTGCATATTGAGACCCTGTCTCAAAAAGTCCTAAAAAAGGGCTTTAGGGGTGTAGTAGTTCTGGTTCAGCATTTGCCTAGTATGTGGGAGGCTCAGTCCTAAGTGTTGCTCATTTAGGAGTGAGGTTTTTTTTCTTTTTTTTTTTTTTGTCTTTTTGAGACAGGGTCTCGCTATGCAGTTCAGGCTGGCCTTGAGCTCACTTTTGTAGCCCAGGCTGGTCTCGAACTCGAACCGATCCTCCTGCCTCAGCCTAGCAAGTGGTGGTGTGCACCACCACACCTGGCCCCTTAGTGAGTTTTAGGATTAAGCCCATTGATTTGGCTGAGTATTTCTTACAAAAATAAGAATCCCTCTTAGGTCGTGAATCGTGGAATTTAGCTCACCTTGAGCTCATGTCAGTCCTTCTGCCTAACCCCCAAGTGCTGGGATTACTAACAGTGCTCTTTTGCCCTGAAATTGAAAGGAAATTAGACTTTCTACAAAGTTGTTTCTCAGTTAGCTATTTTTTTGTACTCTAGACACATTGAAGGGATAGAGAACTTGGCAAATTATGTTGAAACTCTGAATTTTGTTAATGGTGCCTCTCCTAGTATCCATTTGCCCTGCTCACTTTACTTGTGGAATTCATTTCAGTCTTGCCTGCTTACAGAAGGCAAATTCTTATGGCAGTTTTTCTACCATTTAACAGCCTTCACTTCTGCATCTTTAGATTCAACCCATCTTGGGCTGAAAATATTCTCCCTCCAAAAATTATGCCATTTTTCTTGCTGTTATTTCTTTTTTGCAATTAATTCCTGAGCAATAATAGTGTAACAACTATTTACATGGCATTTGTTCTGTATAAGCTGTTATAAGCAATGTAGAAATGATTTAAATTATATGGGAGCCTGTGTGAATTGAATGCAAATCTCAGGTCATTTTGTCTTAAGAGATGAATGCTCAGAGGAGGTCCTGGAATCAGTTCCCTCGATACTTAAGGGCACTGTAATTACAGTGTTACTGAAAGGATTTGCACTTAGCACAGACTTTTTTTTTTTTTTTTTCCTTAGCCTTATCCTGGCCATTAAACTGTTTTTTTTTTTCAGGACATAAGGATAAATTGTACCTAGCTTTTTAATATAATAATTTTCTTTCACATAAGACAGTATAAGCTTCAGCATGGGGTGTGTGTGTGTGTGTGTGTGTGTGTGTGTGTGAGTATTTTGCTGGAGATTGAACCCTGGGCCTTTGTGGGTACTAGGCAAGCACTCTTCACTGAGCTACATCCCCAGCCCCTGAGCATAATTTTATAAAGATTTCTGTATCAGCAGTTTTACAATACAACATATGACTGTTCCACATTTTACTGTGAATGAAAATTATGTCAAACATAACTATGGTTCCCAAAGACATAATCAGTTTTATCCTTAAAGATCTATGTAAGTAGCTGCTTTGTTTTGGGGTATTTCCCTTGAGAAGATATTCCATGGTGGAGAAGAGATGGTAAGACTGATAAGTCAGACTCAGTCTTTCACATATTTCTTTGTGTTCCTAATTATAAGAGTTGTGTTAGCCTTTTTGGATGTAGAAGGACCATATAGGTCTCTTTTCATGCAACTAACCTTGTTTGTTTAATTTTAGAAATACTAGGAACTAGACTAAGAGACTGATACATTGGCAAACACTGTACCACTGAGCTAGATTGTCTGCCCATCCATCGATCCATCCATCGATCCATCCATCTATCCATCCATCCGAGACAAGGTCTCGCTAAGTAGTCTAGGCTGGCCTTGAACACACTGTGGAGCACAGGCTGTCTTTGATGATCCCCCTGCCTCAGCTACTCAAATGCTGGGGTTACAGGCTATACCCAGCACCTTTTTATTTTTTAAGATGGGGTCTTGCTGAGTTGCCCACACTGGGCTCAAATGTTTGATCCTTCTGCTTCAAGTTCCCAAATACCTGGGATTACGGGTGTGCGCCACTGACCTCTTTTGTAGCTAAGAAAATACGTACACTGGGAGGCTTGTGACTCAGTGAGGGTATCAGCCTAAACCTTGGGATTTTAAGGTCAGGCTTTGTCTCCCCACCCCCAACAACACACAAATGGGTGAATAAAGTAATAAGCATCTTGGTTCTTTGATTTACACATATCGACATTTTAAAATAATTTCAGGACTGAGAGTGTATCAAGCAAAACAGTTGATAATACATGAAATGGAATGGTTAAAAGCCTAAAAGAATTTTAGACTTAACTAGTTTTAGATCTGAAGTTACAGGTTTTCAATAAAATGAAGTAGTAAGTTCTATGGAAATACTTATTTTAATTGTATGACAAATTCTAATTCTCTCAAAATTAAGGGTGGTATATACCAATAGTCCCCCATGTTTTGGCACCAGGGAAAGGTGGGGCAAGAGGGGGAGACAGGCTGGTTTCATGATTCAGTAGCATCCTAGATCCTTCATAATGCAGGGTGCAGCAGGGTTGCTTGGTTCTGTGAGAATCTAAAGCTGCTCCTGATGGAGGAGGAGGAGGCACTCTGGTACTGAGCCATGGGTGCTGCTGTGAACATGCACGACCAGACTCGCTTCCTAACAGGCCACAGACTGCCAGTGTATGGCCCAGGGCTTGGGGGCTCTTGGTATATACGAGTTACCTTTAAAGCCTAAATGTTTAATGCATGTATTATACAACATCTTGACTACGAATGGGGAAACAGATTCTTTTTTTTTTTTTGTATGGGGTTTAAACTCAGGAGCTTGCAATTGCCAGGCAGGTGCTTATGCCACTGAGGTATATCTGTGGCCCAAGAAACAGAATTTTTGCCCAGTGCTAAAGTCTTGTTCTCGCTCCTTCTGTGTCTCTGTCTCTGTCTCTGTCTCTGTCTCTGTCTCTGTCTCCGTCTCTCATCTCCCTGTCTGTTTGTCTCTCTTTCTACTTACATATTGACAGGAACCAACTTTTAAATTCACCATTTCTCACATTTCCTCTAACCATAATGTATGCACACAGTTACAGTGAAAGACATTTAAGGAGGAAATGACCCATTTAAAATTTCAGACCACTGTATTAAAGAGGTAATACATGCTTTCTAGCATTTTATACTCAGAATAAGAAAAAAATGCTTTCCACAATACAAATTTTTAAAGTATCAAAGCAAGAAAAATGCTCATCTTTCTGAGTTTTAAAACAAGACAGTATTTTTCCTGTGAAAGAAGAAAAAAGTTCTTTTTTATTTTTATTTTTGTGGGACCGGAGTTCAAACTCATGACCTTGCACTTGCCAGACAGGCACTTGTACCATGGAGCTATCTTCCAAGCCCCTGTATCTTTTGTTTGAAGAGCATCTGATAACATTGTCTTGTGAGGAATGCATAATGAAGAAATGCCTTTTTGGCTAGACAATAGCTCAGTGGATTAAAGTGCCTGCAAGCAGGCACAGGGGCTGGGGGGTTTGATCCTTGGGACTGCCGTGCTGGCCCTGCCCCCGGGGTGCGCTGAGACAGCAATGGAGACTGGGAGTGAGACCCTGAACACCCTGTACACCCTCGTCTAAAATACCAAAAAAACAAAACAAGAAATGCCTTCTATGAAAAGATGAGTCACGTGTTTCTTTTTGGCCATCTTCCTTCATTCTGTTCACACAGGTTTCGAGCTTATGTTTTTCGTTTTAAATCAGTGCATCTAATTTTTTAATTGGTAGTATCAGAGGTACTAATTCCATTTCTTATTTCTTTTTTTGTATTTAGTACCTGGTATACAGGGTACAGGGACTACAGGGTATCAACTTAAATAGATAGAACGCAGTGATTCTGTTTTCAGCTTCCCAAGTGCTGTGATTACAGGCACATGCCACCGGGGGTGGGGCTGGTATGGCATAGCATGGTGCAGAACGCCAGGAATCTAACCCCGGCCACTGCACTCCTCCTATGCAGGCGCTTTAATCCACTGAGCTATTTGGCCAACCCTAATAATTCCATATCTATAATAACTGGTTATGCTTATATACTGTGTAGTTTTATAGGAAAATCACAGCAATAAGTAGCTTTGACTTTTTTATGAATTTAGGGCAGGGTGTACAGGGTCTCACAACACGGATCAGCCTCCCAAGTGCTGGGATTACAGGCATGTGCCACCACATCCAAATCTCAATCCCTGTCTCAGTGAGCCCTGGGGGTGGGCTGGCACACGTTGTGGATCGGAACCCTGGCCCCTGTGCTCTGCCTAAGCAGGAGTATTAGTCTGCTGAGCTATCTGGCTGGCCCCTAATAAGTAGTTTTGGAAGAGGGCAAGATAGTTTAAGAACTAGCGTTGGTAGAGAGAAATAGCTGAATTTCTTTGGTTAGAAGATCTTTGATGGAATAGTCAGCTGTCTGAAAAGCCACAACTTCCGTTTCTAGGGGCTTAGAGATAGAACACATTAGATAAGGATGTCCATCTATTTTAATTTGGACTTCAATATAGGGTTGGGATGACTCTTATAAACTCTTCGGAACCCAAGTTTCAGAGGAGCACAATAGAATGAGGAGAGGACAAAGGAACCAGAAGATAGGGTGTAAATTGACAGGTTAAGAAATGACTCCTGGACCAGTGTCTCAGTTACTTTTCTCTCATTGTTGGGAGAAAATACCCAATACCCAAAATGAAGGAAGGAAAGGTTTATTTAGCTCACAGTTAGTAGAGATTTCAGTCCATATTAAGGCTGAGTGGCACATGGCAGAGGGCAGCAGTTCATGGCAGCAGAAGACAGCAGAGAACAAAAGGAGGAGCAGTGGCTATGGCAGCTACAATCCTCTCTCACTTCCTTCCATTGTAAGACCTGCTGTACCACTCACACTCATAATCCCAGCATGGGATTATGAATTAGTCACAAACTGTAGAAGCATGCTCCAGTGACTGTGTGAGGATTTGGGGAGGGGCAACTACATACAAATCATAATAACCAGTTTGCTGGGATATGCTGGAGTGTGGGTGGGCAGGGGGAAGGCTGCGACAGGTCAACTAGCCTAGTTCTCCCTGGAATGCTGAATTACCTGCAGTGTTCCTGATAGGTGATCCCATGTGGGCTACCTCCCAGGTCACACATGCTGACTCTGACCCTGATTTTTGGGAAATATGTGCCTTGAACCTTTTCTCTGTTTACAAAAGAGGGTTAGATTCCCTGTAAAAACTCCAATACTGACCTATATAGAATTTCATCTGTCTATCCATCCATCCATCCATCCATCCATCCATCCATCCATCCATTTATTTTTGGCAGTACCAGGGTTCGAACTCATGACCTTGCACTTGCCAGGTAGGCACTTGTGCCATGGAGCTATCTCCCCGGCCCCTAAATTTTTATTTTAAAGAAAAAACAAACACAAATTCCAAAACAATATGATAAGAGAGTAACAATCGCTAATATGTTGCATATTGTTATTTTAAATTACTTAGAGTATGGGATATCAGCATTTAATTGTCCAAACAATATTAGCACAGACCTATCTTTTCAACTAAGTGAGAGAAATTAGTAGTAAAACTAATCTTTTGTCCATATAGTATTTTTTCTTTTGCTTTTCCCTTCTAGTACCCCAAACTAGTTTCTCTTTCCTTTCAAAGTTTCTTCCCATTTTATAGTATTTATTGCACATTTGGATCTTATTTACCCTTTTAGTTTCTCACACCAGGGAGACAATATAATGTTTACATATTTGTGTCTAGTCTATTCTACTTATGAGTATGGTCTTAAGTTGCACACATTTACCTATAAAAGTCTGCAGTTTTATCTTTCTTTATGGCTGAGCAATACTCAGTTATATGGGAAAAAACAACATCTTTTTTAATGTATACTTTGGTTGTGATGGGCATTTGTGTTGTTTACAAGATGTAGCTATTACAAACTGTGTTGCCCTAAATATGGGCACACATAATATTATTGTGGTATGGTGTTTTTAATTTTTCTGGAAAGATACATTGAAGGGAAATTGCTGTGTCAAATGGGACTTCCATTCCTAGTTTTTTGAAGAATCTCCACATTGATTTCCACAGGTGGGAGTCTACATTCCCACCAGCAGTGGAGAAGGGTTCATTTTCCCCCATAGCCTCACCAGTGTTTATTACTAGTTGATTTCTTGATCATTATTGTTTCTGGAGTGAGATGGAATCTCAGTTTTTAATTTGCATCTCTTGAATGACCAGTGATGTTGAACATACTTTTGTATTTTTTTGCTGTTGGTATTTCTTCATCTGAAAAGTGTATATTTATCTCCAGTGCACATATTTGGGTTGGATCTTAAAATTTTAGAGGTCTGATTTTTTTCTTTAGTTATTTATATATTCTTGATAGTAAGTCTTTGAGGAACATCTAGCAAACATTTTTTCCCCACACTGGGTTGTCTTTTCACTCTGTTGGTGGTTTCTCTTGCTGTACAAGATGAGATCTCAGTTGTTGATTGTGATAGTACCTATATAATTTTTCTTGATATTTTACGAAAAGGTGTACGGGGGTGTTCAGGGTCACCCTACTAGATCAGACTCAGACTCGTAGTGATCCGCCTGTTTGCCTGTTTACAGCCTTCTAAGAGCCGGGATTACAGGTGTGCATCACCACACCCAGTCTCAATTGCCTCGAAGCATGCCCCCAGGGTTGCGGACGGGGCCAGCACTGCATGACAGGCCTGGGGATTGAATCCCTGGCCCCTGCACCCACTTGCAGGTGCTTTAATCTGCTGAGCTATTTGGCCAGCCACTTGGGTTTTATTTATAAAGTCTTTGTCTATACTGATGTCTTCCAGAGGTTTTTTTTTTTTTTTTTTTTTTTTTTTTTTTTTTTTT
>PVKN010008422.1:0-25191 GCA_004027915.1 Capromys pilorides
AAGTGAGGCAGGAAACAGTGCAATCAAGAGATTCAGTGAACACAGTGTGTGTGAGGCTGCTGCTAGCATAACAGCGTACTGACTTATAGCAGGCTGTTTTAATAAATAGAAGGAGTATAGTCTAAAATAATGATAAAAAGTACAGCATGGCAAGTACACAGTCCGTGAACATAATCACTGACTGCCATCAAGTGTTCTGTGCTGTGCGTAGTTGCACGTGCTGCCCTTTTGTACCGTTGTTCACAGCAGCAGCATCACAAATGTCTAAGTCCTCTGATACCTCAAGCTGTGATGCTGCAGCGGCTGCAGTGTCCTTGCAGGGTCAGGGGCTTTTCAGGTTCATTCTAACCTTACAGGAGCCTCGTTATGACTGAAAGTCATTATGATCACACAACTGCACCTCATCCCTTTTTGAAACATAGCGAACTAAGTACCTGCTCAGGCAAGTGCTGGGACTGGGGTTTGATTGCTGGCACCACCTAACACACCAGACCCGCTCCCAGGTGTGCTGAGCTGGCCACCGAGACCAGGCATGGTGGTGCGTGCCTGTATTCCCAGCACTGAGAGGCTAAAAAACGAGTCTCAGATGTGTAGTGACGACTCTGTATCAACACATAAAAAATGAAACACGAGTGGTTCCCACTTACCTTCCTAAGGAGGTTAAACCTTCCCAGCCCGCTATCAAGCGCTTCCCAAGGGCCCTGCGTGTTCCTGCCTCTGCCCCTCCCTGCATGCCTCTTGGCTTCTGCACTCTGCTCTGCACTGCACTTCTCCCTGCTATGTTTTGCTCTGCCAGTTGTGGGAACGCAGTCTCTCAGTTCTTGCCTCAGTTGCCACCTGGCTAACTCGCTTCACCTCAACAGCTTAGATGTCACTTCCTCTAGGAGGACTTCTCCAAACCTCCTGCTGTGGTCTCCCCTAAATTGCTGGGGCCTCTGTCATAGTGCTTGCCTGTTATGTCTGTCTTCTTTCCTTGGCTGTCAGCCCAGCAAGGGGTGGCTGGCTCTTGGTGGACTCTGAGGCAACATTGTCCTGTGAGGCAGGGGTAGGCCCTTCTGCACCTGTAATGTGCTGGGAGCTGGAGGCTCACACCGCTGCTGCTGGAACTGTGCCCAGTGCTCTAGACAGGAAACTTTTGTGATGTTTCTGGGGACATCACTCTTCTTTGCACAGTGGCAACCCTGCCAGAGGAGCCCCACGCTCTGGTGACCTTCTCCCCATCCCATTTTTCCTTAGCCTAAGAACCATCAGATGAGGCTGAGTCTCATTTGGAGCCTCCTTCTGGGGCATTCGCTTTCCTGCTTCTCCTGATTTTCATACTGTGGAGTGTTCTTGCCTCATTTCTGGTAGACGTTACTACATTTTTTAAAATTTGGGGCTCAGGAAAGGGTGTCTCATGGCCTGACCATGGGAGACCCTAGGGACCTATTCAGGCCCATCTTCCCAAGGATCATATTCAATAAACACGATACTGAGTTTGTCATAATAACACTGTATGCATGTGTGTGTGTGTGTGTTGTGTATATATATATATATATATATATATATATATATCCCCCCACATATATGCTCATATGTGTAACATATATAGGATTGTTGGGCCTAGAGATCAATGTTTATGAAAAAAAAGTTGTGCTTCAATTCCACAACCCAAATGTGAATTTTCTTGGTATATGCTTTTTGTGAAGTTGAAAATAAGGGCTAGCTAGATCTCCTTCTTCTTTCTTCTTTCTTCTTTCTTCTTCATGTTATGGCCAGCTCATCCTGCCCTGGGGGTTGGGCTGGCATAGCATGTGGTGCCAGGGATTGAGCCACAGTCCCTGTAGTTGCCTAAGCTTGCCTATGCAGGTGCTTTAGACCACCGAGCTATCTTTCCAGCCCCAGATAGACTTCTTAATCAGCATCAAAAATAGTTCCAGAGTGCCTTGCAGAGGTCAAAACATTATTTCTGTTATAGTTTGTGTTTACTCTTTAATCCTTTAAGGATTAGCACCTTTCTTGGCTAGGGCTGTGTCGCAGTATTAGAACACTTGCCCGGGATTTGTGAGGTCCTGGCTTCAATACCCACAGTACAAAAATGAAAAATTAAAAAAAAAGAAGAAATCAGCTTCTTCTGAATTAGTACTATTTCTAAGGCTTTTCCAAAGGAAACTGTAAGGTGCTCAGCCAGTCAACCCGTACTTGATGACTGAGTGCCTACGGAATCCATGCTGGGCTTTACAGCTTCATCTCTTTGAACAAGAGTCTTCTGTGCCTTTATTCTTATTTGTTGGCTAAATTATTTTTTGTGGCTGGCTCATCCCACCCTGGGGACAGGGCTGGCACAGCATGTGGTGCTGTGGGTTGAACCTCGGCCCCTGTCTTTGCCTAAGCTTGCCTAAGCAGGTGCTTTAGTCTGCTGAGCTATCTCGCCCACTCCACCAGCTAAATTCTGATCTTTTCTCAGATCAGAGGAATGAAGAGCTGCCTACCTTGTTGCATTTTGCTGCGAAGTACGGGCTGAAGAACCTCACTGCATTGCTGCTCACCTGCCCAGGGGCTCTGCAGGCATACAGCGTGGCCAACAAGCACGGCCACTACCCCAACACCATCGCTGAGAAGCATGGCTTCAAGGACCTCCGGCAGTTCATCGATGAGTACGTGGTAAGGTCAAGGCAAGAAACTCTTGTGACTGGAAGTGTATTATGTGGCTGTAGGGCTGTCTGTTCACCAAAGATACAGAAAGGTTTCATCTCTAGCATGTCCTCTCGTGTCTTGGTTACTTTTCTCACATTGCTGGAACAAAATACCCAACACCCAGAATTAAAGAAGGAAAGATTTATTTAGCCACAGTTTGTGGAGGTTTCAGTCCATACTCAGCTAGCTCTAAGGCAGAGTGGCACATGGCAGAGAGCAGCCGTTCATAGTGGTGGAAAACAGCAAAGAGCAAAGGGAAGAGCCGTGGTGGCAGCAGCTAGCAAGCCGCTCTCTTCCTTTTATTGCATCTACCTTATCTGACCCAGGGCGGGTGTAGCACTCATACCCATAATCCCAGCATTGCATTATGAATTAATCATAAACCCTAGAAGCCTGCCCAGTGACTCCATAAGGCTTTGGGGGAATAATGAGGCACAAATCATAATATCATGTGTCTCTTCTGAGTGTGGTAGAGTGTGTGGGCTTGTGACATGAACCCAACTGTAGTCACGAGGACCAAAGTCCAACTTTTAGAAAACCATGTGACTGCGGGCAAGCCATGTGTCTTATCTCTTGGTTTCTTAATATGCAGAAGGAGCTTATAATAGTTCTGCTCATTGAGCTCATGACGGGACATAGGTAAAGTTGCAGAGCACTGAGATCCACCCTCAGAGGAGTGCCAGAGACATTTATAAAGTGAATCTGCTGAACATCGATGTGGATCTCTTCTTTGCTCACCTTCCTACCCAGCACCCAGGCTCCTCTGGTGAGATGTTCCCAGCCACCTCAGGGCCCAGGTGAATTGTGTTAGGATGAGACCCTTCTTTATGAGGACCTCAGCAGTCCTAACACCCAAGGAGGCATCAGCGAGGCCAACCATGGACACTCTGCTCTGCCAACAGCCTCTTTTTTTTTTTTTTTTTTTAACCTCTGCCTGGGTGCAAACTTCAGGCACGTAGATATACCCAGATTATGTGCTTATCTGATTCTGGGCCCCCACCTCTTCATTCATTGGTCATTGACTTCTGTTTTTTTTATGTTTAACAATCTTTAATTCAAATTTAAAAGTTCAATACAAGTCATTTATAGGGCTTGGGATTTTTTTCTTTTAAAAACAAGAATGGAGAAATGCCACAAAATGGGTCTTTCCACTGTTCAAAAACGTTAAGGAAAGGATAGATCATAGTGCCATAAAGGATGCGTTTAACCAAACCCACTTTCACCCCTACCCACCTTACACCCAGTTCCACAATCTTAATACACATTCCTGAATGAAGAGTTACAGCTCAGCTTTGCTTACATACCATTTAAAAAATACCTAGCACCGGCTTGCTTCCTATAATGCCAGACAGATCACGAACTACTTCAATATGTATTTTCTTTAAACAAGGAGACAGTTATCTGTAGAAAGCACTAGTTGGCCTCCAGATACATTTCCCAGATGATCATTAGCTTCTGAGTCTTTTTCTGAATCTGATCTCAAGCTGTGTCTACATTGTGTGTGTGTGTGTGTGTGTGTGTGTGTGTACATGTGTCTGGGCTGGAGTATGAACACAGGGCCTTGCACATGCTAGCATTCTACTACAGAGCTGCACTTCTAGCACTTTTTATTGTGACACAGGGTTTCACTAAATTGCCCAAGGTAGCTTCAACCTTGCAATCCTCTTGCCTCAGCCTCCCAAGTAGCTGGAATTGTAGGTGTGTGCTACCAAGCCTGGAAATGTCCACATTTTATTTCACTGCTTCCTTTGTCCTGGAGCAACTGCTTTTTCTGATTCTTTTCTTATTTTATTCCTCATTCACAGACTCAGAGAGAGTGTGGAAGAGTAGCTTAGCTTGGCACGTTGAGCTGAGACCTCTAAAGGAGGCCTGAAGACAATCCAGTCTTGCTGTTTATCACCTGCCAGGAGTAAGCCTGACACCTTCCCAGAAATTTAACACTTTACTCTTTAATTGGAAAATCTACACGGCAGCAACTCAGCAAGGCTTCTATAGGGGATTCTCAATGTTTTGGGGTGTATAAGTATTTCAGATGGATAGAATAGTGGAAATCTGTCTTTGGGACCTTCCTGAAATAAATGGTTCCCCAAAGTGCTCATAGTCTGGAAGTATTGAATTGGCATTACTTTGAAATCACAAATCTATGCATGATGTGGCATCTCATTATCAAGTCAATAGTTTTTATTGAGGATTGTATATATTATTATAATTGATATCTATTGAATTTATTTGATTGGCAAATGCATTGTCTCATTTAATCTTCACCATAATCTTAACAGCATTGTAATCCTCGTTTTGCAAATGAGGAAAATGACTTAGAGAGGCCAGGTGACTGTGCCTAGATCAGCATTGGTAAAGGTGGACGTGGGGCCAGGGCTAGTTCAGCGCCAGCTTGGGGGCCTGCTGGATGTAGCAGGGCATCATCAGTGCACTGAAGCTGGCCTCGTTCACATCTCTTGTGTCATTTTTAGTCCTCACTATGGTCACCTTCCACCAGTGTGTCTTCAGTTAGCCTTGCACCTGGAAAGTCGTCCCTGGATGTTGCTTCCAATCTCTCCAAACTTCCCTGTTTTCTTTTCTACCACATCAAAGCCAGAGGCTAAGCGGGAGTCTCCAGCACTGAGCAGCTGCCAGCTGGTCTCCTTGGTTCTGACCAGGAAATGGCAGAGCGTCTGCGGTTGGCTCTCTGGCGTAGTGACATTGAAGACAAGGCTTTTTGTGGATGAGCTGAAATAAGGATTAGGACATATTGAAGTTTCTCACCAGGCAAAATCGTGCAGAGATTTTGGAGAAGGCCGCTCTGTAGCATCACAGCGCTGGGAGTAGAGTGACAGCAGAACAGCCTTGCTGACACCAGGGCCCTTCTTCCAAGAACAGCTCTTTCTGAGCATCTGGAACCTGAAACTGAAGGGGGAAGCCCTGGGAGCTGTCAGCACTTCGCAGAGGCCTGCAGAAGGGACTGGGACTCTGTGCAAGCGTGGGAATACCACAAGGGCATCCCTCGGCTAGTCAGTAAAGGCCACAGCCTCTCTTGTCTTTTATCTTCTTTTGGGGACCTACTAGGATGCAGTAGCAAGGTCAAAGCCGAGATTGCAAGCCTGACAAGAAAAGGCTAGTTTTAGAGCTTCAGTTTTCTTGATTGTGACCTAGAAACTGGTGCAGTGTCTGAAGCAGCGTGGCAAGGATGCTGTGAGGTACAGTGTGGCTCCGTATCTAGCGCCAGACCTGACTCACAGTAGGGGCTTATGAGAAAGTAGCTTTTAGTTTGTGTCCTCCAGTCACTCAACATTGAACCTGGATCTTTCAAGTGTGTATGTAACACTGTGATTAGTGTGGAAGGAAGATGCAAAATTAAAACAGAAAACATGAAGCAGGAAAGGAAAAGGCATGGAGCTGGCCCTGAGCGCGTGCCAGGCACAGGCGACACACACATCGAGCACTGCAGACCTGGCTCTGAGAAGGCTGGCTCTGCTGGCCACAAGTCCGGTCAAGCCTGACCTTGCCTGGCCGCTCACGCTCCGGTCTTCTCTTGCAGGAGACTGTGGACATGCTGAAGAGCCACATTAGAGAGGAGCTGATGCACGGAGAGGAGGCCGATGCGGTGTACGAGTCCATGGCCCACCTGTCCACGGACCTGCTCATGAAATGCTCCCTCAACCCTGGCTGTGACGAGGAGCTCTATGAGTCCATGGCTGCCTTTGCCCCGGCGGCCACGGAGGACCTGTGTAAGTAGCCCAGCCCAGTTCTGCTTCCACATTTCTGCCGAGAAACAGCTGTCTTCATTCTGGTCTGTGGGAGGAAGTCTCTGCTGACCCCGGCCTTGCCTCAGAGAGCAGATCCTGCGCTACAAGGCGTTAGGTCTGTAGTCATGTGCTGTCTGTGGCACATAGACCTCTCCCTGGACTTCCGGTGCCGTGACTGCTGAGAAGCCCCGCCTGGAAGTCACTGTTCCTGAGGCACTGCCTCAAGACCTGAGAAGCCGGTGCAGTAGCTCTCGGCCCACCAGTGCCAGTGGGTCTGTCTTTTCTCTCCCTCCCTCCTTCCCTTCTTTCCTCCCTTTCCTCTCCTTCCTTCTCTCCCTCCTTCCTTCCTTCTATCTTACCTACCATTTGTGTAGTACTAGGGCTTGGACCCAGTGTTATACCACTGAGCTATATATATCCTCAGACCCTTTTTATTTTAGTTTTTTTTTTTTTTTTTTTTTAAATTTTGAGACAGTGTCTTGCTAAATTGTCTAAGCTGGATGTGAACTTGAGGTCCTCCTGCCTCAGCCTCCTGAGTGTTTGACATTATAGAAGTGCCATTAAGCCTCTTAGACCCCGTTTATAACAAACATCTTCTACCACCCCATTTAACACTCTGGCATTAGATTCATATGTAGTATAACTTACCTGTATATGAGGCTCTTAGACATCAAATATGCTGCTCTAACTGGTATAGAAAAATGAAAGAGGACATACTAAGGCAAAACTACCCATGAAGCCATATGAAACAAACCTGTGAGGACGCCTGCCCCCCAGAATCACTGTCACTGTCACATCTTCAGATACTGACTGATCATTTTGGTGACTCAAATGCTGTGAGCAGTGCTGACATTAGTGCCTGGATTTTCCTAAAGGGTGGGCAACACATCACGATCTCATGATAATTGAATTCCTGGAAAATAGTGCGTATGCAGACCTAAAGCATATGTATATATGAGATGTTGAGGTTTTATGGTCAGATAGTTATAAGCAGGGTTTTTTTGAGGCGGGTTAACCTGATTTTATTTGGATCGATGGATAGTATACTTACTCATAAAATACCACTCTTCGGGACATGATTTTTCTTGTAAACTGCTTAACAAATGTTATTTCAGTTACCTTGTTTTTTCTAATTTCATTTTATAAAATCTTGAAATAAAATAACTGCGAGGATAAGGTCTGTGTGACACTAGCCAGTGTAGTATGAACAATAATTTAGTGTGTGCATTTATCAGTTTTTCCCTTATATCTGCTTGCGTTAACACACACACAAATGTGCATGTATGTGTAGCTGTAGCTACACATGGGCGTATAACTATATACCACAGCAGTTCTTCTGTCCTGCTTGCATCTAGCTGGCTGTTGAAGGTCTCTTCTTCCACGGGGCTGCCCCCACCCATCAGGGTCTCTGCATCCTCCTCCTGGGTCTTCAGAATACCCCCTAGGGGGCAGTGCAGCCTCTTGGAGAACAGTTGATCTAATTAGCATTGGATTTTTTTTTGTTTGTTTGTTTTTTACAAACCACCACATTTTATTATTCATCAACCTGGCATTCAATCACATCTGTTTCAGATTTTTTTTTTTTTTTGGTCTTTTTGAGACAGGATCTCGCTATATAGCTCAGGTGGGCCTTGAGCTCCCTTTGTAGCCCTGGCTGGTGCTGAACTTGCAACGACCCTTCTCTCAAGTGCTGAGATTACAAGCGTGTGCCACCATGCCTGGTTGTTTTAGATTTCTAAATTTTTATCTATCGAGACAGGTTCTCACACTGGAGTGTAGTCTGCTCTTGAACTCACTATGTAGCCCAGTCTGGCCCTGAACTCAAAGTGATCCTCTTGCCTCAACCTCTTGAATGCTGGTGGTATCACAGGCATGTGCCATCAACCCTGTAGATCTTTAAATTTTTATTATTTATTTTTCGAGTGTGGTATAGGCTGGCCTTGAATGCTGTTATATAGCCAAAGCAGGCCTCAAACTCATGGTGATCCTCCTGCCTCAGCCACCCAAGTGCTGGGATTATAGGCATGTGCCACCACGCCCAGCTGGCTCACACCTGTTTTAAAACCGTATTTAACTTCCACATAAGGACAAGAGCCCAATCATGCTTCTGTGGAACACCCTTTGTGGTCCATCAAAAAATTAGAGGCATGAGGAACTTCTAGAAGATACCAACTCCTGCATATCACTTAAATCTTAGATGATATATAGCATTGGAGTTTGCTGGAGGTGCTGGCTGGGAGGCAGGGATCCCCACAGCGCGCCCCACGCCCTATCCATTGGCTCTCAAGTGCTGGGCCCCCTGAAGCACGGTCTAAGAGTCAGCCTTCTTTCCTTCTAGATCTGATAAGTAGAATTAAGAAAGCCAAGCCAAGCTGCCAACATGCCGGCTTCAGCTGCAGGGCTGTCTGGAAGGGGCTTGAGTATTGCCACCTTTTCAGGGCCTGAGGGAAGGGATCTGGCTTTCCTTGAGCTCATGGAAAAACGGGCATCATGAGGTTGCCTTGGAGCACTGGCTGGGGCCAGAGGTGGTCCCCGACACCCAAAAGGCCTGCGACACCAACTGTGGCACCTGCAGAGGTGCGGGGGACCCGTGTTAGGCATTTGCCTGTCAGACAGGCTGCTCCGCTGAGACCAAAGACGCAGAAGTCCCTTTCTAGACCTTGCCTGGGATGACCGGAAGCCCTGGTTCCAGCTCTTTCTGAATGAGCTGGCAGCCTGGCAGGGAAGGCATCGCCCCTACCATCCACACCCTTTCTCCTTGAATCATAAAACAGTCCTGAGGCATGCGTTTATAACCTGCGCTTTACAGATGGGGAAACCCAGGCACCAAGACTTAAAACAACTTCCCCAAAGGTCATAGCCAGGAAATCTGATAAAGCCCAGATTTAGGGCCAAGTGTGTCTCTAGGACCATATTCTTTACCCCAGAAATTAATTGATTAATTCATTAATTAACTTTCTTTCTCGCTCTTTCTCTTTCTTCATCTTTTTCAGTACGGTCTCACTGTGCAGTTCATGCTGGCCTTGAGCTCACAACCATCCTCCTGCCTCTGCCTCTCCAGTGCTGTATCCCAGAAATTTTCAGCTGACATCAAATTTTAGTTCTGGTTCCCTATAGAAAAATCCCTCTGCTCCCGTAGCTACTCGTCCCCCTTTTTACAGCTCCAGATGTCAGATAACAAAACGGCCCGGCCTGGCGTGCACTTGCACATCCATTGTCTGCCTTCACATTTGGCCAGTGCGCCAGGAGCGCCTCCTGTGTTTGGCGTGCTTGCTTGTCCCGGGTGCTGGAGATGCTTGGGGGAAACAGGACTGTTCCTTTTGGTGGCGAAGCTAGGGACTTGCTCACAAAGCGTAATTGGAGAACCACAGAGACCCACTGGAGAACCCTGAGACTGTATGTCATTTCTGCCCTGTCTCCTAGGTATGGGGCTATAAAACAATTACAGGATTCTCGACCTGTTTTCTCCCCTCGATGCTCTAGCACGTGGACTTGCTCCTCCACAGCGCTGGATCCTACAGGCAATGCTGAAGGTGTGCATCCGTGTCTGCTGGGCTCTGCACATAGGGAGCACAAGGCCACCAGCGTTTTGCAAGACAGTGTTTTGCTGTGGAGCTAGGCTGGTTTGCAGCCCATCGGTAGCCTCTGAAGTCCCCAGGAACCAGGGGTTTCTGGTGGCCATGGAGTAGTACGCTATCAAGAACAAGGCAGGTTTGTAGAACTTATAGCTGTATTTGAGATCAGCAATAGAAATCTACATTTTTCTTTCAAAAGATACTGTCTTCCCTGAGTTTACTTTAGACATAGTTTAGACATAGTTTCTGTTTCTGTGATTATTGGACTCATCCTTGCGAATGACCGTTTCTATGATGGTTCCAAGGAGCCTCTTGGACCTGACAAGGTGCTCAGTTCATAAAGAGGTAGGGTAGAGGCCAAACGGAAAACTCTGAGATGCTTGCTTCAGCGCTACCCAGCAGAGCTCTGGCAGCTCTCTGAAGCTGACTGACTACTTTTTTTCTGTTATCTTATCTGACCATTCTCAGGCTTGTTGAATAGGATTATCTCCATTTTATAGGGAGAGGGAAAAAAAAAGGCTCCAAGATTTAGTCAACATTTTTAAGTGCCATCAGGGGAGGAGTGTATCAGGAATCTGAGTATTCCAGTTCCAGGACATTCCAGGACAAGTCTACCTGTCATGAGCCTGAGATCAAGGGCCCACCTATCTGGGGTTTGACTGTACAGGACCTCTTTCTAAATAGCCTAAATAGCCAGGACCTCTAAATAGCCAGGTTTATCAGTGCCCCGCCTTTGCTACCATTCATCATAGTAACTTGCAGACTCTGAAAATAAACTGTTAGGGAGATGAGGCTGCACATGCATGTGTTTGCTTACAGGACTAGCATTACAAGGCCTTAGGTCATTTTACTACCAGACTTTTTTTTTTGTCTTTTTGAGACAGGGTCTCGCTATGCAGTTCAGGCTGGCCTTGAGCTCACTTTTGTAGTCCAGGCTGGTCTGGAACTCACACTGATCCTCCTGCCTGAGCCTCCCAAGTGCTGGGATTACAGATGTGCGCCACCATGCCCAGACCTTTTAAAAATGTGTTTGGCACAGGGTCTCACTACGCAGCTCAGACTTATAGTGATCCTCTTGTTTCCAGCCTCCCCGGCCCTGGGACTATAGGCGTGCGCCACCACTCCTGGACTTGGTAGCTGGCTCAGCATGCCCAGGGGCGGAGCTGGCATGGCATGTGGTGCACTGCCAGACTTTGAAGATCCACTCACTGGTACTGGGACATGTCTGCCTCTTTCTGACTTGAGTTTAGGACAGGGATGTAAGGAATTCCCTTTACCAAAAGGACTGCAGACAACTAATAAGAAGGCAAGTGGAAATCTTGGTGTTAAATGAAACGGAGCTGTGGGGGAGCCTTGTGCTCTGCCTGTGCGATTTTGATTCTTCTCCCACCTGTGACAAGTGCCAGCTACGTTTACTCTTTAGTATAGATATGCTGCCACCAGGTGGCAACTCTGTGGCATTGTCAGACCTCTAATTTTGCTCCCAGTCCTCTCGAGAATTTTTTTTTAATCAAGGTCCAACAGGTTTAAGTCACCAACTTCCACACTTCCCTGTGTAAGGAATAAATGTCACCTGATGCTGTAGTACACTCCTGTAATCCCAGAACTCTGGAAAGCTGAGGCATGAGGATCCCAAGTTGGAGCCACACCTGTGGGCAGTGTAGCAATTTAGCTGTTTTGAAATTAAAAAAAAAAAAAAAAGAAAAATTCTTAAAGGTCTGGAGATGTAGCTCAGAGTGAAAGTCCTGGGCTCAGTCTCCAGCAAGGAAACCAGTCCATCGATGTCTTTATTAATCAAGGCCTTTGAAGCTTATGCAAACGCTGAATCGAGGCGAACCGCTTTTGGATATGCTGTGTCCTATCTTTTCCTCATTTAGTTCTTTTGTCTTGTCCTTGTCTTCAGAGGTTAATGTGGCTGCTTGGTGGCCCTTTGACTTTTTTAAAAAATGTATTTGGTACAGGGGCTGCAGGGTCTACAGGGTCTCACTACGCAGATTGGACTCGTAGTGATTCTCCTGTTTTCAGCCTCCCAAGTGCTAGCTAGCATTACAGGCTTGTGCTAATATGCCCAGTCTCAATTGCCATCTCAGTACCCCCAGGGGGTGGGGCCAGCATGGCACACTAGAGATCGAACCCCAGCTACTGTGCTCTGCCTAAGCAGGCGCTTTAGTCCACTGAGCTATGTGGCTGGCCCAGGCCTTTGGTTTGTGTCATTCATTTCATTTTGAAAGCTTTGCCCAGTAACTAGCCTCACTGGTCACTTCCCCCTGACTCTGGGCATGAAGGCCATAGGAACTCATGGTGGGAGGCCCCCGTCCCTTCTGCTTCCAAGGGAATCTGCTGGCAGATTTTAGCTTTGCTTGCATATCTCAGAGGCTTGTCTTTTTTTTTTTTTTTTCATAAGAGAAAGGAATCAGGGGAGAAAGTTACCATACATTTCTATAGAAACTTCAGGCTCACATGCTTGTCTCTAGTTCTAGAGAGCTGTTCTGCTTCCCGTCACTCTTGTGTGAACTTTTCCTTTGCGCCCCCAATACCTCCTTCACAATTCTGGGGCAGTTCAAGCCCTTACGTGGCACCTCTCTAACTTGCTGGCTTCCCTCGGCCACTGCCTTGGTAGCTGGCGTCTCCTGACAGGTCATCTCCAGCGGTGGTGTTTCTTTTGCCTGAGTTTCCAGATCGTACACCCCAGCCACACTGCTGCTGGCTCTCTGTGAGCTGGGGGTGCAGTCAGGCACTCTGGAAGGATGATTCCTAAGCAGAGGCGCACTGCTGCTTCTGGAACATTCCACCTGCCCTTGTTCCTCTCAGGATCCTCCCTTCCCATGGCTGCAGACACTTCATCATTGTCTGCTGTCTCTTTGAAGAAGATGCTGGAGAGGAGAGCCAAGAGATGCCTGAGGGGCAAGGTGTAGGCGTTGTGAGCTATCACTGTGCCCCTTTACTTCTTTGTGCTTCATGCTCCTCTACAAATCAAGAGTGGTGTTGGGGACACAGGCACTTAGAAAGGCACTGGATTATGTTTTAAAACTAGTAATCACATTAGTCAGCATGCCACTGTGGAGACACAACTCCCAGACCCATAGCATGAGGAGAGACTGAACTCAGCTCGGTTCCTGGGATGCAGGCGACGGTTGGGTGGCTCCAAGGCAGGACATCATGGTGGAGGGACGGGTGGGCAGGGGAGCCTAGCGGTGGCACAGGGGAGGTGAAGCAGGCACGAGTCCCAGGGAGGACAGGGTGGAAGCCGACACACAGACCCAGCCAGAAGTCTGCCTCTCCCTCGCCATCACAGCCCTGCCACCTGCCTATCTGCAGGGTCATGGACCGGGCTCTCCTCAGGCACTGCACAAGTAGCTCCTAAGTGGGAACTGCTGGGATGGTCTTTCCGTAGCTGATATTCTATTGTGTTAGGTACTCAGGCTTGGTTTTCTGTTGAGTGAACGGCATATAGTCTACATGGAGCATCCACTGCCGCTCGGGGTGGATTCATGTCCCAGAAGGAGTATCACGCGGGTGTCGCTGGGAATTCGAATTCATTATTGCTCACGATTCATTCTTTAATGAAGTGTCTGCTGCATTGATCAAGATTTCGTGTTCCAGGAATGGGTTCTTGCTGATCGGCTCCTTAAATGAAGTAGACACTGTGTGCCCGTGTGGCTGGCTTTTCTAGCAGAGGGCTGGGACCCGCAGTCTCTTTGTTATTGTTGATTTTTCTGCTGAAATGAAAGAACTTTGCACTCTCTTCTTATACCCGCAGCTTCCTGTGCATTTCAGTTTATTTTTAACTGGCACGTGATGGAGGTTAACTACTTAGAATCTGAAGTAAGTCTCTGACCACCTAGGAGCGCATTGAGGATTTTTTGTTCTGCTTTCTTTATAGAATGCACCTTGGAGACAGGCTCTCTTCATCTGCAACCTTTTTTATGTAATTCTGTATATTTTGATCACTCCTGTATTTAGGCCGTGCATACACAAAAGGTTGACAAATTTATTTTTTTCTGAATTTTATTAATTTTAATGAGAAAGAAATAACAATGAGACAGTTTCAAAACAGGTTAGGAGGACAGTTACAATAGTTAATGCATTGCATATTGTTGTCTTCATAGTAGTTGTTCAGAGGACAAGATGCAGACATGATGTCTTTTCTAAACACTATTAATACAAATCTTTCTTGTCACTGGACAAATTTAGACCATGAGAATTTTATCACTTATTAACTCCAGGCAGCTAGGCGCCTCTTTGTTATTATTATAAAAGTAGTGCCTTTTATTTCCTTAGACTTAGAGTCTAACATGGGATGATAACGTTTTAAAAATATCCTTAAACAAAATGCTGCTATGTGCACTATTGACGTCTTACACATCAGTGCAGGCTGGCCAGCACCGAGTGTTGGGGAGGATGATAAGATCATGAAGCGTGGTGCATGAACTAAGGATGCTGTGGACAGCATCGAGGGGTACGGAAGCTCATGTGGGTAGGTGCTATTCGTGATCTAGTTCAAGGATGTATATATTCAGCTGTGTATAACGAGAATTATTATTTTTAGTGTTAAAGAAAGAAAACAAGTTTTAGGTAACTTCACTTTGACGACAGGCACACCTAGACTCAGACCAGCGTTGGGATTAGAAGGAGCTGCCCAGTCTGTGTGTGAAGACGGCGGACTTGCTTGACTGTACCCCAGTCCCTTCCCCTGATGCTTCACCAGCTGGCTGACTGTGCCTGGTACAGGGCTCTATCAGGGGGTACGCAAATAAGGCCCACAAAGCTATGAATATGCTAATTACGCAGAAAAGGGGAATTAGGGTTGCCGATGAAATGAAGGCTGCTAAATGAAGACAGGCAGTAGATCACAGAGCTGTCTGCGCTCTCCTGCTCACCAGAGCATTGTTCATGAGGAAACAAGAGGTGAAGTCAGCTGAGCTGTCTGTCGGCGGGTGAGGGAAGAAGATGCAGCCTGTGTGCACGGCAGGGTGTTATCCATCCACGGAAAGGAGCGACGTCTCGTCCTTTCAAGCAACATGGACAAAATGCAGGACGTTGTGCTGTGTGAAACGAGACAGGCACGGAAGGCCACACGCTGCTTGTGTGGAACAGACGCTATGGAGAGTGAGGGAGGGGGAGGTAGGAAGTTAGATAAAAGGCACCAACATGCAGTTACTCAGGAGGAATAAATTCTAGGCTACTCAGTAGGGAGATTACAATTTATTTTATTTTATTTTTTAATGTATTTTATGTATTTAGTACAGAGTGTACAGGGTCGCACTACACAGATCAGACTTGTAGTGAGCCTTCCTGCTTTTCAGCCTCCCAAGCACTGGGATTACAGGCGCGTGCCACTACTCCCAGTCTCAATTGCAGTCTCAATGCACTCCAGCGGCGGGGCCCACATGGCAGGCTGATGATTGAACCCCAGCCCCTGCCTCTTTATTTTATTTTTTGATGCCTGGAATTGGACCCATCCCCTCGCGCTTACTCAGCATGTGCTGTGCTGATGAGTTATATCCCTGGCCCAATCTATTTCACATGGTATAAAGAACCAACAGTCCAAATGTTCCCATTTAAAGAGATGGAAATGCCAGTTGTCCTGATTTGATCATTATGCACCATTTACATGGATCAAATCATTCCACTGTATCCCATAAATATATGTAATTATGGTGTGCTAATTAAAACTCTTTTGTGATGCTGAGCATTGGACCCAGGAGACCCAGGGCCTTGAGCATGCTAGCCAAGTTCTCTACTAGTAAAATGTATTTCAGCCATAAATTTTTTAAAATGTAAACTGAGCCTTCTTTTTTTAAAAAAATTATTTTTTGTTCAGGACATTTGCCTGGTTATGAAATCTAATAATAAAAATAGTAAACTAGTAGCCAGTTTTCGTTGAGCACTTCATATGTGTTTGCCACTGTCCTATGCTCTTGGTAAACTTCAGATTTAGTACTCATGAAGAGATATACGATCATCGCACAGTTTTGTAGAGGAAAAGGGAAGTTGGAAGGATTGAAACAACTTGACCTATGATAACTGTGGGCACAGAGCTAATATAACAGCTATCATTTCCCTTTCTTCATGAGAATTTGACCTTTGGTTGAATTCCTAGCTCTGTTACCCTGGTAACCTGATTAGAGCCAAATGTCAACTGTTTCTAGGCAATATTACCTGTGATTAAAGTAACGGATTGGTTACAGGGACCTGGGAACGTCTGCGAGGAGCTGTACATGCATGATACATACCTGGAAGGGCCTCGTAGCCTGGGCCTCTCTGAGCGCCATGGCCCTGGGTGTCTGTTAGGGAACCTGTGGCAGGGCCCCTGGAGGGGTGGCAGAGGCCAGGACAGCTCCTGCACCCGCCGGCTGTGGGCCTCAGCTCACGGTGCTTGGGCTGCTGGCCCAGCTTGGCCTGTCCTAGCTGAGGGACGCTCCGTGGTGCTGTGGTGCTGGCTGGCACCCTGTGTTCTTCTGGGTGTGGAGTGGTGCTGAGCATGGTCGTCTTGTGAACCCGGATGTTCCATCTGACATTAACGGTTGGTTGGTGTTGCACTGGTGAGTATATAGTTATACAACCAGAAAAACGAAAGAAATGGAAAAATCAAACCTGGGACCTGTACATTGGGATCTAAGGCACAAGATTCCAGTCACCTCCCACACACTCTGGGAGGCCTCAGGAGGGTGGGGGTCAGTCATTTCCACCTGGTTGGGACAGAATACTTGATACCTACAGTGTAACCAAGGTTGCTGTTTATTTTGGCTCACAGTTCAAGTTTCAGTTCACACTCAGCATAAACATAGAACAGCATGGCAGGGGGTGTGCCAGAGCAAAGCTGCTCTTGGTGACCAGGAAGCAGAGAGCAGAGCGAGGCGTTCCGGAGGGAGGGAGTGTGCCCTTCTAGGTGACACCCCCAGGGACTCGCCTCGAACCGGGCCCACCTCCAACAGCAAATGCGCTTCAGAGCCCCACTGTCCAAACATCCTGCCTTTGAGCAGATGAGACTGTTGAGGGCCATCCAGAGCCAAACCCTAACACTGGATAGCTCCATACTGTCGCAGAACATACACTTAGCAGGATTACTGTGTCCCCTGCCCAAATCCTGCCTTTAGCCACCAGTGAAGGGATTACTCTGAAGTAAAAAGACCTTTCTCCAGTATACTCTTGAGGCCGGCTCCCTGAGTGGAGAGGCTTATCTTAAGGGCATAGCGGGACAGAAAAAATGCCCCCCCAGCTTTGTGCTTATGCGTGTTTACTTTTGCTGTTGTAGTTTCTCCTCTTATTCTCACTTATTCTCTTTTTAAGAAGTTATTTTGAATTTCTTTTAGACTCAGAGAAAAGGTGGAAAACACTGGTGCTCCCGCATACCTTTTCACCCCGTTCCTTAATGCTATCATCTTAGTAATCATGTGATCTGCTCCACAGTGAGGCGGTTACTGTGCGGATTGGCACAGTCCTAACTAAACTATGAACCTTGTTCACATCTCACAGATTTCCCCAGTAGCGTCCATTCTCTGTCTGGGACTCTGTCTAGATCTTATAATGTACTCATTATTTCTCTTCAGTTCCCTCCAATTTTTAAGAGCTCCTTGGTCTTTCCATGTCATGACACTTTTCAAGGCTGCTGGTCAGTTCTTTTTTTATAGAATATTCCCCCGACTTGGGCAGCGTTTCCTGTGATGGGAGTGAAGATACAGATTTTGGGGAGAAAGCCTTCTCATGGTGTTATACCCTTCTCAGCGCTTCAGATCAAAGGGCCAGGCATGGTGGTGATAAGACTTATTGCAGTTGTGCCTTCTTTCTTATTTATTTTTTCTTCTTTTTAAAAATTCTTTTTAATTCCCCAGCATTCAGCCCATTAAGTTGGGGGTTTTGGTGCCAGAGTTCATTACTCTAGTAGCATGCCAGGTTCAGAGAGGGCTACCGTTGCTGCTACGACTTTCTTCCATATTTTGCTTTTCCTAATTTTCTTTATAACTTTTAATTTTGTATTGACTCCCAGACATGGAAATCAGTTCTCTAAAATTGAACATTTTACCAAGGACGGGCCATCCTGTGACCCTCTTACCCTGCCAACAGATTGTGTATGTGATGGTTATGCTCTGGTGTTGCCAGTGTGGGAGATTCGGTCATGGTGGCTAGAGGTACCCTGTGCCTGGCTGGCCAGGGCCTCGGCTAGCTGTGTGTTAGAGAGCTCAGCCCTGAGCAGTGGGAGGGAAGCCCCGAGCACAGGCCTGCGGTGTGTCCCTCTCTCCTGGTCTGTGCTGGAGCCCGACCATCCGAGTTGGCACTTGGGAGTATGTCGCTCTGCGCTTCCTTGTTGGGCAAATGAAGAGTTTCAAACTAAAGATTTTCACAACTTCCTGAGCTCAGGGTTGGGTGGCTGGGTATGGAATTTGGGGTCAGACAGAGGAGGGCCTGCTTCCAGCTAGGTGTACACCTATGGAATGTGTCCTCTTCCCAACCACCTACCACCTTGGGGAAAATGATCCAAAAGACTATACTTGAATGAATCAAGTGAAAAATTTCAAATAAGTGGATTTTTTTGTCTTGAATTTTCAAGAATACAGTGTGAGTTTTTATCAGAAATCATGAAGCAGTTAACAGACCTCTAGTTGTACTTCAGGATAAAGACACCCCTGTGTCTCCGCAACTTAGTTTTAGAATTCAAGGGTGAAGCAAATGACAGGGACTCACTCTCCTGGCCCCGTGCTGCGAGCCGCAGAGCTTTGCCTGCGGGTCCTCGGGTGGGTCACGTCCAGGGGCGCACGTGCCCTGTGCAATGGGAGGGTAAGTGGGGCAGCTGTCGCTTGTATCTTTTGAATAATAAGGTAACATAAACAAGGCCAGAGCACCACCTTCCTTTATTTTGGGGACAGGCTAAACAACTGAACTCTAGGAATTTGACCAGTAGGGTAATTTTTTCCACGCCTTCTCTCCATCTTCGGTTCCCAAGAAGCCATTGATCTCAGTTTCTTAGGTCTTCTTCAACAGTTTTGTGTTACATACAGAAATATAGTTGATTTTTTTCTTTTCAGGGAGTATGTTATTTATCTGAAATGTATTTTTTCTGAAGATTCTGTTTTTTTCAGATTCATCAAAATAATTGAAAATATGTATTTCCTTTGTCTTTTTTGTTTTTTTGGTCTCAGATCTTTTTAAAAATTTAAAAAATTAAATGTTGTGGTCCAGGGGCAGTCCTTATTACTCACTGGAATCTACTTGTCTCGTCTGAGATAACTAGTGCCACAGTTTCAGTTATTGTTAGCATATTTATTTATTTGTGGGACTGGGGCTCAAACTCACGACCTTGCACTTGCCAGGCAGGCACTTGTGCTATGGAGCTATCTCCCCAGCCCCTTGTTAGCATATTTATGAATTCATAAATAATTTGTGGCATTGTTCTATAGGCTATCAAGATTTATGTAAACAATTTCATATTATAATCACCTTTTTACTCAAAATTATGTTGTTGGTTTGTTTTTTTTTTTTGTGGGACCGGGGTTTGAACTCATGACCTTGCACTTGCCAGGCAGACACTTGTGCCACAGAACTATCTCCCCAGCCCCTCAAAATTATGTTTTCAAGATGTAACTATGGAGAAGTAACTCCAATTCATTCTTTTTGACTGTTGTATAATATTTTTTTAAAAAATATTATGGCTGGCTCAGCCTGCCCTGGAGGTGGGGCTGGCACAGCATGTGGTGCTGGGGATTGAACCACAGTGTCTGCAGTTGCCTAAGGAGGTGCTTTAGACGATTGAGCCATCTCACCAGCCCTGTAATATTCTATTGTTTAAAGAAAACCCGCAGTTTATTATTTGTTGTTCCTGCATCTACTGGCTTGTTTGCTGTAATGAAGAATGTCATGATGTATTATTTCAGAATAAGCTTACGCTCTCCAATGTATGTGAGTGTACCTATACCTTCTGAAGTCTGTGGCCCAGGACAGGACCTCAGGGTTGTGAATTTTCCTTTCATTCATTCTCTATACTTTCTGGGTGTCTTTATTGAAGAGATGAATGGATGGAAAGAAGGATGGGTGGATGAGTGGGTGAGTGCCTGCTTGGATCTTTAAAGATTTCCATGCCAAACCTTGGAAACCCATCTGTGAAATTCCCATGTCTATTTGAACCCACGTCACATTGTCTCTTTCTTCTCCTTCTAGATGTTGAAATGCTTCAGGCAAATACATCTAACTCAGCCTCCAGAGATAGTTTTTCACGGCCTACGAAGGATTCTATGATCCGCAAGTTTCTAGAAGGTGAGTCATAGCAAAAGAAGAGAAACTGACGCTGCTTGATTCCACATGAGGTCACTCCACCCAGGGAGCACTGCCCCCTCCATGGCATATGATATGACGGAAGTGCTCTGCCTTGCAGTTCCGTCCACCTCAACCTTCCCTGTTGACCTGCTGCATGTAGGTTGCAGGTTTCCACCACTAGAGCCAGTTACTTGGCCAACACGGCTGCCTCCAGCAAGACCTCTTCTAAAATGCAGATGCCTATTGTTATATGATCAAAATTCGTTGAGGGCAAACTATGTACAAAGTACTATTATGGATTTTGGTGTTGGGGACATAGGCAATAACATATGATCAGTTTCTGTAGGACATTTTATTTCCTGGTGAAGGAGGGAAAGGTACATAGCTTTCACTAAGTCAAGGCTATGTTGCACAGTGGGAAAGAATGGGGACTGTGTTCTAAATTCAGTTCCTTCTCAAGATGGCTGGAAAGTTCTTAGGCAAGAGATTCAGCTGCTTTGGGCCTTTGGTTCCTCAGTTGTAAAGTAAGAAAAGGTTATGAGAATTAAATGAGTTGTACATTAGGCCTCAGATAGGGCCAAGTGCATAGGACGTAACAAAGGTTCACAATTGTTATTGTTATTATTAATGAGTGTTTCATAGGTGGAAAGTGTTAAATTGTGTGGATAATTCTTTAACCCCATCCAATCATGGATAACTGATAGTGGGTCCCCTAAAGAAACAGATAGAGAAGGTAAAGTGCTGACAGGAGGGTGTCGTAGTTACCTTTCTCATTTCTGAGACAAAATACTGACACCCAAAACTAAAGGAGAAAAGATGTATTTAGCTCAGTCTAAAGTTGGATGGCTTGGCTGGGGAGATAGCTTGGTGGTCTAAGCACTTTTCTTGGCAAGCACAAATATATATGTATCACATAATATCGTAAGAGAGAGAAACAGACAGATAGAGACAGAGACAGGTAAGAGTCAGAGACAGATCTTTCTGTCCTCTGCCTGCCCTAGACAGATCTTTCTGTCCTCTGCCTGCCCTAGACAGATATAGTACTCATACTCTTAATTCTTGCCTTGAACCAGGAATCAATCACAGACTCTAGATTCAGCTGCCCCTGAAAAGCTTGACTGCATGAGACCTTAGGGATCATCCAGATGCAAGGCATGACATTCTGCCCCTGGCCCCCAGTGAAGACTCATGTACATTCCTTTACGTGAAAAGCATTTAATCCATTTCTAAGAGTTGTCAGAGTCCTAAAAGTTTCAGCATGACTGAAAAGTCCAAGTCCTAAGTCTCCTCTGAGATTTAAGGTGACCTCTTAGCTGTGAGTCCCTGTACAAATAAAAACAAAGTTAAACAATTCCAACATTCATTAGTGCAAGATAAACATTTGTATTCCAAAAATTATAGACAGGAAATACAAAAGAATAGGGCCAAAGCAAGTCTAAAATCCAGCAGGGCAAACTTTAAGTCAGGTAGTTCTGCAGGCAGCATCTGAGGTAATTGGTGACAAGATATAAACTCCAAAGGACCAAGGTAGCTCCACACCCATGGCACTTCTGGTTGCTGTAGCTTCCGGAGCTTCTCTCAGGCTGGCTCTGCTCCCTCCTTGCAGTTTTCCTCAGATGATCCATGTTCCTGGCTCTCCAAACTTCTATCATCGCCAGTGTACCGTTGGCTCCACACTCGCAGCTACACACTGCCCGCTCTCGGGCACACTCTCTGGCTTCCCAGAGCTTCTTTTGAAATCTGAGTGGAAGCCTTAACTGACCCAGAACTCTTCCATTCTGCATGCACCTAAAGCCAGCGGCGCGTGAATGATGCCAAGGTCTGCTGCCAGCTCGAGCAGTAGCCAGGCCTCTCTTCCTTTTGCCCATAGGGGTCAAGTGCCTGGATACTGAGTGCTCCAAATCCAATTCTAAGAAACAAATTTTCTATGCTGCCATCATTTTAGAATGTGGTGCAATTGTAGCCATGAAACATGGTGCTCTGGGCTTTTCTTCTCAAAGCAAAGTCTTTCCCTTTTACAATTTTGAGGCTACAAAGGGGAGAGTCCTGTTGCTTCTTATGATATTCTCAGACCATTTTTTTCTATTCTCCTGTTCTTTCTTAGCAGTCGAGATCTCTGGTTTATCTTTGCAGTTGACAGCTTTATTGGAGCTTCCTTTCTGGCCAAACTCATAACATTTTAAATTATTTTGCTGAGTTCTTTGCTTTAGATTCTCAACATAAATCTGGCTAAAATCCCCAAACCGTAGCCATGCCACTGCCTCAATATTAGATTGCCTTGAAATTCCTCGTGCCAGATGAATTAGTCTGCTGCCCTTAATATCATTGTTAAGCAAGATCTCTGGACGTAAAAAAAACACAGACAAATTTTCTACAAAGCCGTAATACAAATTTCCTGGAGTCTAACAGCCAATGCAGTCTTTCCAACAGAAATCTTCTGAGCCTGGTCTTTACCAGTGAGATTTCTAGCAGCCTTCTTGTCTTCTGAGCTCTGACAGAATCTCCCATATAGAATAGTCTAAGGTGTTCCAGCTCTACTTTTTCAGCTGACATCTCGGAACCTTTCCAGTATCTTTCCACCATTCCCAAAGGCTCTTGAACCACGCAGTCAGATACAGTCATAGCAAGGACCCCACTTCTCTGGTACCAAATTCTGTCTTAGTTACTTTTCTCTCATTGCCGAGAGAAAATTCTAACACCCAAAGTTAAGGAGAAAAGGTTTATTTAGCTCACAGTTTGCATAGGTTTCAGTCCATAATCAGTTGGCTCCAAGGCAGCGTGGCACATGGCAGAGTAGCAACTGTTTATGGTGGCAGAAGACAGTAAAAGCAATGAGAAAGAGGGGGCAGGGGGAATTGAGGGAGAGAGAAAAGGAGGGAGGGAGAGAGAACATGAGTGAGCTCTTGGTCTCTTCTGTTGTGTGCAGGCTGCCCACCCTAGGGCAGGTGTACAGGTGTGGCACCCATACCCTTAATCTCAACACTGGATTAATCACAAGCTGTAGATTCAGCTGCCATTGAAAAGCTTTCCCATGATCATGTGAGGCTTTTGAGGGACATCCAGATATAAACCATAACAGATGGACTCTTGAAAACAAATGGTCTGGGCAGTAAAGAGGTTGTAAAAGCTCTAAAGCTGTAGCAGACAAGCCCTAGCCTGGCCAGCTATCTGTTCTTGTAGATAAAGTTCCATCAAAATACACTAAACCACTCCCATACAGTTATCTGTGGCTGCTTGCATGCTCCCAGGGCAGAACTGAGGAGTTTCAACACACCATATAGCCTGAACTATTTCCTATCTGTACCTCTAAAATAGACTTGCTGACCTGTCTTTAAAGTTCAGTGTTCCCTGAGAGGAACAGGCAGCCACAGCCCCTGTCCCCAAGAGGGCAAGAATGACTCTGAACATGGGATTTGCTCTGCCAGCGTTGTTATGTGGCCTCAGGGCTGCCTTGCTGTCTTCAGCAACGTAGCAGGCCTAGTCTATTGCTTTATGCTACACTGCGTGGTCCTCATTGCAACCTGTGAGGTATGTACTGGCATCTCCATTTTGTGAGAGAAGAGTCAGAATCATGGAGAGGCGAGGTCCCACGGTCAGTCGTGTAGGTAGGAAGCAGAGTGTAGGAGCCAGTTGCAAATCCTTCCAGCCTTGCTCAGAGTCCCTGCTGTGACCCGTGGGTACACTGCTACCTTCTGAAAGGGAGTAGAACTATCCCTCCCTTTTATCTAAAGGGACATCATGTGATGACATGATAAATAGATGAGAGCCCCTGGTCATTCTAGATTCATCTATTTGGTCCTGAGTGGAAGAGATGATTTTCCCCTCTTTCATTGGTGTGTGGCAAACACTGGTGTCCAGGCATCGGTTCTGCCCAGCAGAGGAGAGCGACATCCTCCAAGTGAGCTTTCATTCAATATGTAAAGTACAGTATGGCATAAAAGAAAAGGCACCAAGTGCGGTGCGATGGCTTGGGGCTAAGCCTTGGCGTGGGCTGGCCACGCCCTCAAGGAGGTCTTCTGCTCAGACAGATTCTGGCTCTGAGTTGTCGCTTATGTAATCTTGGGCTGGTTTTTGTGTCCTGAAGCCTCTGATGGTGCAGTGGGGGAGGGCCACCTCCTAGCCCACATGCAGTAGGTACTCACCACGTACTGGCTGCCACAGTGGTGCTTTCCAGACTTTTTCCTCAAACCTGAGTGTGCATCAGGCCATGTGGAGGCCTCGTTAAAACACAGTCTCTCTCTAGGCCTGGGGAGATAGCTCAGTGAAATAAGTGCTTTCCTGGCAAGCACCAAGTCCTGAGTTTGATCCCTGATACAACCAAAAACAAAACAAAACCAAAACCAAAAAAACAATCTCTGGGCCACCCGCAGAGTGCCCGATTCAAGGGATCTACCTGGAGGGGACCCAAGATTCGTCTTCTTGGCTCTCCTAAGTGGTCTAGCAACTCACTTTAAGAACCTCAAATCTCGAGCAGAACTTTCTTTTTTTTAACAGTGGAACCCTCTTTTGATTTCTTTTTATCTCTGCTTATTATTGTTGTTTACTATCATAAAAATAAAATATGCAAATAATAAAAATCCAAGTAATATTTTTTAAAAATGAGCAGTGCAAGTAAGTTTCCCTCTTCTCCTCAATGCTCTAGAAAATTTCTGGACATATTAATATGTACATACCACACATATGCGTACTATTCCTTTTATTTATAAGTGCTATCTCAGTAAAAATATGAATTTTTAAATAGCCACATAGTCTTTCATTACAAACATTACCTTTGGAATTTCCTATTGAAACTGTTTAGGGTGTCTTTAGCTTCTCAGGCCATGTAAACCTTGCCTCAATGAATATCTTGGTTGTGTGTGATGTCCTTTCATATAGTTCAGTCTTTGTGTACTATAAAGTAACAGAATTACAGGATCTAAGGAAATATGTAGTTGTAATTTTGACAA
>PVKN010008423.1:0-24963 GCA_004027915.1 Capromys pilorides
TATGTAGCCAAGGCTGGCATTGAACTCACAGCAGTCCTCCTGACTCAGCCTCCTACGTATTAAGATTATAGTCCACCACACCATACCTGGTGTACTCCATGTTTTTAAATGTGTGTTGTCTTTCCAGTATCTGCATATGGAATTCACTACATATGGGGAAGGGATAGTGAAAGTGGAACACTATGAAGTCCAGTCTTGTTGAGTATTGGGGCTACAAGTGGTCCCCACTCAAATAATTGAACAGAATAGTTGGTGAATGCAAATGTTTAACATTTATTTATGGCAAAAGAAGAAAAAGAAATGTTGAAAAAGAAAAAGTGCTCTGAAAAGATATACTGTGCAGAGTGACTATGGGGCAGTTAAGGTAGGAAAAGAAGTACTTCCCGCAGAGTTTAGGGTGTGCTGATGAAAAGGCTCATAGCAGCCAAGAGCTTAGTGACCTCCATCCTTTATATCCCCAGCTCTGACACCAGATCTAAGTAATCCTATCAAAGACCCAAGGTTTGACTTCATGTCAGAAAAACTAAAGACACCACTTCCTGGTTGGTGTCAGGTGCAGGGCTCAGATGCTTGTTCTGAACTTCCCTTATTAAGGTCTCTGAGATGGGCAGGGCACACCCACTTGCCCAGCCACTTTGCCATGCCCCGACCTGTCTCACATTCATGTTTTGGTGTGTGGATGCTGAGTCCTACACCACCTTTCAGTGTTGTCTGTCCAAGCTGTATTCACTCCAGTCACTCCCAGTTTCTGTGCCCCTCTGCATCTCATGTCACTGATTGAGTTTAGCGCTATGGCCTATGGGTTTTCAAGGTGCACCCTCTGGCCCAGAGTCCCTTCTATCCGTGCACCCCAGACTGTGGCAACTGAGCTGAAGTGTCTCCTGATCGTGCTAGCAGGTGAAGACAGCAAACAGACCACCGAGACCTGTTTTTGATATAGGCAGTGGGGCAGGGGGGCCAAACAGTCCACTGAGCTGAACACTAGAGTTTTCAGACCCAGTACTCTTTGAAAACCACACACAACTAATGTGGCTTCTCACTGTAGAGGGAGAGACCCCTGTGTTTTTCTGTCTTAAGTTTAAATCCTCAAGTGATATACATATAGCCCACACCGTTTCTGCAACTGTCTCTTGTGGCCATCTGCTATTCAGTCACTATTGTAGGGTGAAGCACAGAAACTTTGAACTGTGGTTGTTCCATACCTCTACGCTAAATAACTTCTTCCCCAAATGAATCTTGATTGAAGACTCAAATATAGTGGGTGTTGCATTGGTTTCTTCTCCAACTCTAGCCTGGCCCCAAGTGGGCTGGGACATTCTCATAGGCAGCTTCTCTAATGGCTTCATCTCATTTTCATTTTGCTAAGTTAGGTTCCTATGAACTAATTCAGGGGGAAATTTATGAAGAATAAACAAAATTGGTGGCATTTTAGAAATAAGTGTGCTCCTATCTGCCCCCTTCATTGTCCCTTCCTCTAGCATAGCCTCTTGCCCATTTTAGCTTGAAAAGCCCAGGAGTGAATTTGCGATGGGAAGAGGGTGTGGCATTAATGGAGAATAGTTTGTTTTGACAGAATCATTTGAGCCATTTCTAGGGGAAGAGATAAGGACAGGGTGGGGCTTTCTGATGGAGAGGCTTCTATGAGATCCATTATGAAACTTAAGGAGTCCAAACCCCCAACCCGATCCCAGTTGCTCCTCTTCCTCCTCCTCCTTTTCCTTTTCTTGTGATGCTGGGGATTAAAACAAGAGAGTCCTACCACTGAACTATAGTCACAACCCTTCCTGGAATTACAGGTGTGTGCTCCACACCCAGCTGATAGAGTTCATTGCTATGGTGCTACAATACTGTGTATATGAGCCACAAACTTTTATTTCCCTATATTTATAGATTTATTTCCTGTATTTACAGATTAGGAAAGAGTTGTTAGTCCAAACTGTTTGCTCATTAAGATGGATAGGATAATCTCTTAAAATGTGAGAATGACAGTTTTTAAACCAATAGTTTCCAAATTATTTAGCCTTGGACTTCCCAAGAGTGCTTAACACAGTGGCCAGACAAGGCTGAGAGTGAAGGGAGCAAACATACTGAATAAAGGAATTTGCCCCACAAATTGTAACACTGCTGATAGAGTATTTTCAATATAAATTATGAATATACCAGCATATATAGAACACTAACATTTAAGTTCTTGCGCTATAAAACAAAGAGAACTTTCCTTAAGAAATTATGTGCCCCACACTGATGCAGGGAGAAAAAACTGATCTGGGGTAGATGACCTTCAATAGGGAACCTCCAAAGGATATAGGGAAATCTCCCAACCTGAAAAGTGTCTGGGATGAGTTCATGTTCTCTAGAACCGAAGAATGAATTTTAGGAACAAATGGAGGTAATGAGCAGAACATATTTATTGAGGAAAAGAAAGCTCCTATCCAAGAGAGGAACAGGAGGTGGGTCCTGAGTGGATGTCCCCAAGGAAGCTGTCTCTTCCAGGGATTTTTGTAGAGGAAAACCACGCAGTGAGGCAGGTCTAAGGTTGTGGAGAAGACATGGGAACTGGCTTAGGTGGATATGACGTGGGACAAAACTGTGGTCAACCAATGAGATAACAAGCACCGTTGCTCAGGTAAAATTGATTAAAATCGGGATCCAATGGGAAAGCAAGTCATGTAGCAAGTGGAAAGAATACCACCTATTGGGCTTGGGCTTGTGATTCTTTCTAGGCTCTTTCAAGGTGATTGATACTTATTTAGCATATCAATCCCTGATGCCCAACCTTAAGAAAGTATGTAGTTGCTTTTGTCTTGAGATCTGGCCCATAGCAGAGGAGTGTCTGTCTCTAGCTGTGAAGTCATCTTGTCTTCCATGTCATCCTTGAGTGCCTGGCTCTATCTAACTGCCTATATTTCTATCTAATTCAGCTGCCTACAACAACACTGTGATTACTAATCCTGCTGTCTTTCCACCTTGATTAATTTTTTCATAGTCATCATGGAATTTTGTTCTAGGTCTTATTTCCAATGTACTTCATAGGCAAAGGATAGATGTCCTTTTGCTTTCAAAGGAGGAAAATGTTATAAAGAAACCCAAAAACTGACTTATTTTCTGGGAAAGTCAGGATTTCTGTTACAAGAAAATAGCAGAATCAAGCATCTGAATGTCACTATATAATGTGGAATGGCAGGCGCATGGGAGGGGCATCGGGTACTGTAATGAACACCAGGTTTGAGGGTGAGAGAACTGAATTTCAGTTCACATCTTTATCAGGCTGCCCCTGCAAAATGAGCTTCTACTTCTGTATTTGTAAAGCTAGGATGATGTAAACCCCAGACCCACATACCTCTTTCAGTTGTTTTTAAGATCAAGTGAGGTGACAGGCATGGAGGATCGGCAAACTATAAATCACTGTGCAAATGCGATCACGAGGTTTGTGAGAGCAAGCCATGGCTAAAGGAAGGGCTGGAAGGAGAAGTGTTTGACCTGAAAACCAGAGAAAGACTAACTTGTCTGTTGGAAAGGAGGTTTCTTCCTGCCCTTTTTCAGTTGCGCAGCATCAAAAACCTCCAGTAAGACTCACCCACTCTTCTTTGCATGTGGCAATCTAGGGCTTCTCTGTCTTGCATATCCAACTCTTTCCAAACTCCAGTTAAACAATTCCAGGGACTTCTCAACTACATGGTCAGGTATAATGCAAGCTTCAGAATGGCCTATTTGTAGACCCCACCCCTTTCCCTGCTACAGAGCCCTTTTCTCTGTTCTTACTACAGTTGAAGGACTGATGCCAACCCCACCAGGGCCAATATGGCAGCTTCAGCACAGGGACTCTCTCAGTTGCGTCCAGGGATTGTTAACAGAAATTCCAGGACAGTCACTACCCCACCTGGGGTCCTGGTCCAGGAAGCCACTCTTCAACCTCCGGGGTGACTCTCACAGGCATTTCAGAACTGCAGCAGGGCACACACGCACCACAGGCCTCCTGCCCTTGGGTTTCTGTGGCACACAGAGTCAGAGAGGACAGGCTTTGATGGGAATCTCTGTGCATCGATGCCTGTATGTTTTTGTCCCAGGTTACTAAGTCTAGGATGTGGATGAAGTATATCATGGAATCCAACGAAGGACAGAGCTCTGCATGTGTCCTAGGAGTTTTTAGAGTTGGGGAGAGGTACACAACCTGGACGCAAGAAAGAGTATGGCTCCCAGGAGCAAGGACTTGCTGGAAGAGGATTTCAGTCTTGCTTCATCTAATGCAGCTCCCTACTCTCAGGATGCCAGGAGATAAACACAAAGAACTCAGTCCCATGGAGGCTGGCTACCCACAAAGCTGAAAAGTTTAGCAAATGTCTAGGATTAGATCAGCCAAAGCGAGGGACTTTGGGAAGAAGAGCAGGTTTAGCTTCATAGGGAACATAGGGTGCTGTTACATCTTGGAGGCAACCTCAGAGGTTACCATCCATCTCTATCACAGATACTGTAGAAAGGGCTGGGGATGTGGCTCAGTGGTAGAGCACATGCTTGATGTGTACAAGGCCCTTGTTAGTGCTGGAATAAAAAAAAGGCGTAAGTAAACTGTGTCAGATCCTGCCATGGTTTCTAAAGACTTACTCACTCTTCAGTAAATGGTTTGTATTTCCTACTCATGGATGCCAGGCTTGGCCATGGGTCTTGCACTGGCCAGCAACACAGGAGTTGAGGTGCTTTGTCACTTTCTCGCTCATCCATCTTCTAATTTTTTTTTTTTTTGCTGTTGGTTTTTGTGTGTTTTAGGGAAGGATTTATAGGGTGTTCAGGGTCTCATTACTAGATTGGACTCCTAGTGATCCACCTTCCCAAGAGCTGGGATTACAGGCATGTGTCACCACACCCAGTCTCAATTGCCATCTCAGTGTGCCCTAGGAGTGGGGCCAACACGGCAGGCCCAGGGATTGAACACCTGGCCCCTGTGCCTGCTTGCAGGTGCTTTAATCCGCTGAGCTATTTGGCCAGCCCTCCATCTCCTAATTCTGTCATCTCTCTTTTCTTTCTTTTGCCCAAAGTGTAGTATGCCCCACACTGGGGCTGCTCCTTATGTCTGGGTGCAAGAATGAAAAACTTATAGAGAACAGCTGTAGCCTTACCCACAAAGGATACAACACAGCAGTGAGAAACAATTATGTCATAAGAGCCAAAGATTTGAGGTCACTAGTGATTATTCCCTAACCGAGTCAGAGCCAATAAACAGTTTTTTAGAACTGTAGAAACAATATAGCAAGATGAAAGTGCAATTTTTAAAAAGAAAAGGCACCCATCCATAGTATATGCCTTAGACTTGGTTGAACAGTTTTAATTTTAAAGATGCTGAGATAGAGGGCTATTGAGGCCCTCCCTCCATCAGGTTCCTTCCACAGAAGGAACCTGGTGTGGCTGAGGACCCAGCACCCCCACACAAGAGGCAGAGGAAAGTCCGCTATGTGGAGCCAACGCCCAGCACAGAGCTGAGTGTTGGTAGTCAGTGAAACGAAACAGAGTACAGCCTTTCCTCCACAGCGCTCAGCTTCTGGAAAAAGCACTGCCAGGCTGTTTCCTCTGCAAACAGTCTGTCCTGTCTATTGACCTCCGTGCAGCAGCAAGGTTTGGCACTTGCTTTGTTCTAGGGTTTTCCATTTCCTGAAATCTTGGTTCTGTCACTGATTGTGTATCTACCCAAAATAAGGCAGACTTTCTGGGAAGTGGCAGTGAACAAGGCGGGTATCATCCCTCTGCTAGATCCTGTGGGCATGAGTGGGCATTGTGTGGTGGGGCGCAGCAAGCATGCTCAGGTCTCTCCTCCTCTTGTAGAGCTCTAATGCAGTATTAGAGCTCACCATCAGGGCTATCAGTCTCATGACCCCACAGTCACAAACAATGTATGAAGAAACTGCTCCAGATCATTTGGTCTAGTTATGCCCAAAATCCTCTGCCTCCAAATGTCATCAACATATGGCTTTGAAGTTTAAGGTTGCAACACTTGAACTTCTGGGGGACACGTTTAGACTACAGCAGTATGTCCACTTTGTTGTGAGCTATGTCTTGTGTCTATCCACCCCCCCCCCCAAAGGGTCATGCACTTATAGGTGGGGCTTTTTGGAGCTGGCAGGATCTAGGGTGTGTGTAATACTGGAACTAATGGTGCATGGTATTAAATTAGTCCACTGGTTGCTCTGGCATAGTTCTGGGTGTGGATAAAAGGCAGGCCCACCCTGGGTGTGGGTGGTACCACCAAAGGGCTGGTAGCCTGGATGGGAGAAAAGAGAAGAGTAAGGCTGCTGCTGCTTCACTGCCTGCCTGCCCTGCCGTAGACTGTTTCTCCTCTGCCGCTCTGGTGCTGTACCACCCTGCCTTGGAGCCAGCTGCCTAGGGGTTGAAATCTCTACAGACCATGAGCTGAAATAAACCTTTTTTTCATTTAACTTGTAGATGTTGGTTATTTTGTCTCAGTAACTTGAAGAGTAACTAAGACCGATTGTGTGCAATCAATCCTAAGAACTTTCACATCCTGCAACACTGAAACTCCATACCCTTAGGCACCACTCCTCTATCCCCTGGGAAACACTTTCTACTTTCTGTTTCTGTGAATGGACTAGGTGGCACATGAAAGTGGAACCCCACAGCATCTGCCTGCATTGACTTGATTTACTTCACTCAGCAACACGTCCCCGAGGTTGGTCCACACTGTGACACAGTTTAGAATTCCCTCCCTTTTTAGGGCTGAATAAGATTCTGCAGTGCACCGATGCTGCATTTTGCTTATTCCTTCATTCTGGCTCGCCTGTATCAACTCCTAGGAATGTGTTGGACAGACAGAAGGGATTTTCAGATTGCTGGATGGAAGACAGGAGAAGAGCAGTGGCGGACACGGAAGACCAGATAGGATCTGCTGGGACCTGGTTCCCTTGGTGAGCAGCGGCCTCTGTTCCTAGAAGGGCCCGTGTTGGTTCCGGCGTCGCTTTTCTTAAGTCCAGCACATTCCCAGTTTAGACAGATAGGCTATTTACGTATATTTTTCCCCCGCAGACTGTGGGTTCCCTGAGGGCCTCCTGGACAGTCTCCAGCCTGCACTGGCCACTCTTCCAGAGAGGAAATGAGATGTATACAGGCGGAGCCTTCGGCGTCCTCTGCGGGCACAGCCTGTTCCTCCAGCTAACCCGCAGCTCGCTTGCCTGCCGTGGTGCAGGTTTGATTTCCTGCTCCAGGTATGCAAGCTTGAGTGTTTACGGAGATTTGGAGGCGGGATGAAAGCATCTCTATTCGGGCTGCCAGTGTGTGAGGCCTTTCTTTAAGCCAAGAGTGCATGGCAGAGCCTGGGTACTGAGCTGGGGAGAGGTGTGCAGCGTGAACGGCAGCGAGGCTTCCTCTGGCTCTGAGCCAGGTCCTTGGCGGCACAGGCAGAGGCCGGTGTAGGGGCTGCGGCCTGCTCAGGTACCCCTCCCGGCTTTTGAGAGGTGTACAGAGCCCAGGTGGCACCCAGCCGAGCCCACCCAGCCAGGGTGGTGACCACCTGGCAGCCTGGCCAGACATTCCTCCCCTGCCGCGGGAACGCGAGGCTGGCTCTGCGGTGGCCTGGGGCGGGGTCACCGGCGCCTGGCGGGAGCACAGCCCGGGCGGGGTCCTGGTCGCGGGACCTTTAAATCGGTCTCCCCTGCCCGCCCGGCCCAGCGACTGGAGCACCATGCCGCGCCCGCTGCCCCGACGCCCGCTGCTGCTCTGGCCGCTGCTGCTGCTGCTGCTGCTGCCACCGTCCGCCGCGCCGGGGCCTCTGGCTGGCCCCGCCGTCGCAAGGGTGCGGACCCGCGGACCCGCCGGCAGCCCTGGGGGCCGTGGTGCAGGTACAGGTGCGTGGCGGCCTGAGTGACACCGAGCAGAGGGGAGCCCGGGGCCCCCGCGTTCCTCTGCTGCCTGCCGACTGGGAGGAAGAATCCTATGCAAAATTGGGGTCCAGGAGAGCAAAGGGGGTGCCCAGGCCACTCGTATGCGAGAGCTAGAGCTTGGGTCTCCCTAGCAGACCGGGTCCGGGATTGGGCCGGAGCCCAGGGCAGCTGTACCTGCTAGCTTTGGTCCCGCGACCTCTGGTTCCACTGAGCAGTCCTTCGCCCCTGCTCCTGGCTCCCTGACCCCTCCGTCTCTACTGGGGGCAGCAAGCGCAGGGCTCTCGCATCCCTCCCCTCGAGCCCCGCAGCTGCCGCGGTGCAACCCTGCCCTGGCAGAGGGGAGGGCTCAGAGTGGGACTGAGAGGCCAGGAAGGAAACCTGCGAAGCCATCTGGATGCCCGGCACCAGAGCCACCCCTGCCTCAGCCCTGTCCTCCAGATCCGAGGTGTCCCCAGCCCTGCCTCTGCTGAGATACCAAAGCCGCCAGACACTATGAGTCCGTGGAGAACAATTCTGTCTCTTGCTTCGGTCAGTGACTGGCTCCCAGGCAGAGAAAAGCACCTAGAGCAGCGAAGTTGGCCGTCATCTGGTGTGGCCCTGGAACGTGCACTCAGGGAAATCAACGCTTTTCAGAATGGAGGCTCCCAGGCTGTAAGCGGGGGAGCCCATAATAAAACTCAGGCCTGAAAGCCCCATCACCGGCGTCTTCTGCCGCTCCAATCTACCCAGGTTTTCCTGTTTTGTTTTTGGTTTTGTTTTTTTGTAAGCTTTTATCTTCATTACCAAAAGCCCGGCTTCCGCCCTGGCCAAGAGAGGCTGCATTGACCTATTTCCCGGCCAGCTGTGCTGAGTTTTGGGTGACTTGCTTGTCTGTCTCTCCTGCTCCTTTTGATGGAGATGGAGTTCAAGGGACGCTTCCCTATGGCAATTGAGTGTTCCAAGGCAACTCTGAAACTGGGAAACACTGCTACAGAGGCAGGAGGGGCCAGGGGCCCGGATTCCCAAGGGTAGAGATCAGCTGGTAGCAGACTGGTTGTTCCAGGCCAGGAAGTAGGGAAAGCTTTATTTTTGTAGAATCAAATTTGCTTTGGTCCTCATCTTCCTGCCCAGGGAAGGTACTGGAAAAGGGAGAGACATTCTTCATGGGATGACCATGTAGCCCGAAGCTGCACCAGTCTTTTTCTACCTTTTCTACATTTGATCTCGAATCCCTTAATAAACACCAACACTCTGCATTTTTTCTAAATTCTCCCCGCTATTGCTAAGCTTTGCTATGAGCTTTTATTTTTAGAAATACTTAGAAAATAGTGACATCATGCTCATGAAAACCTTTTAAGAGGCTAATTTTTTTTTATGTGTGTGTGCTAGTACAATTTAAACTAGGGCTATACTGTACTGATGAGCTCTAACTCTGGCCCTTTTTTATTACTTTTATTTTGAGACAAGCTCTTGCCAAGTTGTCCAAGGTAGCCTAGAGTTTATGATTTTCCTGCCTCGGCATTTCAACTGGCTGGGATAATTTCACTGTTCCTAAGAATCAAATCCCGGCTACTTACTATGGGGAAGTGGGAGTAAACCAGCGGAGGTTGGGGAGATAGCTTAGTGCAAAGGTCATGGGTTCAATCCTCAGTATTGCAGCAAAACGAAAGCAGCAAGTAATTAATTATTCTCTGCTGGGGGAGTACAAATCAGGAGAGAACAGAGTGGTCAAGGAACTGCTTGTCAATCTAATCAGGACCCTGGATTAGTTTTCTGCAGCACATGTCTAGTGTTTGTGGGTCAGAGTCTGACAGCAGTCACCTCAGGCAGCCTCAAGGCTCAGCAGCAGAGTTGCCTCCTGTTCCTTCATCCCTTCCTTGGGAGCCAAAGGGTAGAAGTGTCTCCCTGACTCTCCTATCTTCCTGGAGGCAGCCTGCTCTGTCGTTGGGGCCTTATTCTTTCCTCCTCAAAGCCAGCACCAGCAGATCCAGTCCTTCTATCTCTACACTCCGACCCCCCCTCTTGGCCTCTTCCACTTTTGGGGACTTATGTGATTACGTTGCCACCACATGAATGATCCAGCCCTGTCTCAAGTCTTTAATCCTTCCCTAAAGTCATTTTTGCATATGCAGCAGCCTATGTCCAGGTTCCTGGGATTGGGACCCAAACTTCAGAGGGAGACTTCATTCTACCCACTGCACCTTTTGGTCCCTCTTGAACAGAAGATTTAGTGTGAAGGTGTCTTGGAGAAGGAAAGACTCCGACACATGCAGCTCCAGGAAGTGGCTGCTAAGCACACTGCTCCGGAAAGAGAGCACTGCTGGTCCAGGGTCTGTGTCATCCTGTGTGATGCTTTTACTCCAATTACACAAATGTGCCAGGACCTTGGTCCAGGCAGGGTTTTCAGCACAGCTCTTCTTCCTTGCTTCTGATCCATGGGAGTCTCAAGAGACAAAGGAAAATTCTAGAGCTGTTCAAAAGAGAGATTCTTAATTCCTGCAGACTTAACTAAATACATGACACATGGTGTGTTTGAGGTGGTGGTTCAGAGCCGGCCGGCCACTCACTGGCATGTGAGATCATGTTGATGTTTATGGTGGCAAATGCTGGCTCAAGGAGCAGCTTGGGGAGGCAGAAAGGCCCTGGGTGGTGATCAGGAAACCTCAGGCCAGCAAGGATCCTCAACTTTTCAGGCCTCTCTTGTCCTGAATGTCAGTGGTCTCACCTGCCAGATGAGCCTAAGACAGATCCTGAGTATCCCACTGCACAGGGTCCTTGTGCTCATCTCTTGTGATTCAAAAGTGTCATTAAAAGGAAGACTCTTGGGGCTGGCAAGATGGTTCAGCGGTCTAAAGCACCTGCTTAGGAAAACTTAGGAACTGGAAGGACTACATGCTGTGCCGGCCCTACCCCAAGGACAGGCTGAGCCAGCCATAATACAAAAATAAATAAATAAATAAATTTTTTTTTTAAAAAAACAACTGTATAAAAAAAAAAAAAAAGAAAGACTTTTTTTCCTTCAGTACTGGGGATTGAACCCAGGGCCTTCACACTGAGCTACAATACTAGTCCTTTTTAAAATTATGTATTTATTTTTAATTTTATTTACTTATTTATTTATTTATTTTTGGTAGTACCAGGGATCGAAGTCAGGACCTTATGCTTGCCAGGCAAGCACTTATTCTACTGCGCTATCTCCCTGGTCCCTATTTTTTATTTTAAGACAAGGCGTCACTAAATTGCTAAACTGCTAAACTGCTTAGACAGGGCTTGAGCATGCCATCCTCCTACCTGAGCCTCCCTAGGTGCTGGGATTGCAAGTGTGTGCCACCATGCCTGGCTAAATATTTATTTCTTAACTGAATGCTTCTGGACAGTGGGATAAAACCAAAAACCAATTTTCGGCTTTGGAAAGAAAGCTATTTAGAGCCATAGCTCCTGTTCCAGATAAGGATTTTCCTTCTGTAAGTGGCTTGGCCTAAGAACTTATTTTGGACTCATCTTTTTTCCTTCTCATTGAGTACATTGTTTTCACAGTGCAGTTTCAGCTTCTGTTCTTTTATTAGGGAGAAAGGAGCCCTGGTGGACAATTCCTCAGGACCTAATTTCCATTTAGGGTGGGGTGTGTGTGTGTGTGTGTGTGTGTGTGTGTGTGTGAGAGAGAGAGAGAGAGAGAGAGAGAGAGAGAGAGAGAGAGAGAGACCTGCGGACTTGATTTTGGTGGCTAGGAGAGAGGCTTCCTAAATAGGTTTGGAAGCAACAGGAAAAGCTAGGAAAGACTAGATAAAAACTAACATTCATTACATTATTACAGTGTCCTGGGCATGGCTCTGTACAAAGGATTACAAGGGTATAACACATTTATAAAATAAAAGTAATAATTTTTATTTTATATGCTGAGGCAGGAAAATCATAAACTCAAGGCCAGCTTGGGCAACTTGGTAAGAGCTTGTCTCAAAATAAAAGTAATAAAAAAGGACCAGAGTTAGAGCTCATCAGTACAGTATAGCCCCAGTTTAACTCCTACTACCACACACACACACACACACACATACACACAACACACACACACACACACAAATTTTAGCCTCTTAAAAAATTTCCATGAGCATGGTGTCATGTTAAGTATTTCTAAAAATAAAACTCATAGCAAAGCTTAGCAATAGCAGATAATATATTTTTACAATTTAAACACTCGTTTTAGATTTTGAGTACCCCTTTGAAGTGCTTTGAGGGTGGGAAATATGCCTTATTTTCCTTTGTGGCTCCAGGACTTGCTTTGTGTAGGTCTTCAGAATATATCTTCTTGGTGGATGAATATGTGGCAGAGAGGTGATGGGGACACAGAGGTCACACAGCCTCAGCTCCATAAGGCAATGACATGCTCATGGAGCTGGAAGTGTGGTAGACTTACAGCAGTTTACATTGCTTCCTCCTTTCTATCCGCAGCTAGCCCAGGAGTCTGGAGATCAGATGGAGGGGTATGTAGAGCTTCTCTATAGGGGTGCTCACCCTTCCAAAGGGGAGCAGAAGGGAGCCGTCAGAAGGGTCCTACGTCCCTTGCCTCAAGCTCTGCTATGGCTGAGACCATGGTGGAGTGACGTTGGCCACAGAGCAGGGCCTTCACACCGTCCGGGGCACCTCAGAGCCAGGCCTGGACCCTGTGTAGGAGTGCCTCATTCAGCCAAGGGCCCCAGAAAGGGCTGAGTTTCTTTCATTCTTAAAGGTCACAGAGCACAGTGGAATAAAACCTCAAGCAGTAGGACTGTGGTGTAAAATGTCAGGACTCATCAGGCTGTAGGTGAAGGATCTGGAGCCACCTCTGTGTGAATTCCCACTAGGGAATTCTGAAGGCTTTGGTGTTTCAGCAGCCAAAAAGAGGGCAGTGGTGATGGCACTGGGGTTAGGGATGTTGTCCTGGCTTCCCTGGAACCCCAGCATTTTCTGGAATAAGAAGTAACATATCTGGTTGTGGTCTGATCACTGTTTGGCCTTTTCTGCTGTCCATGACCTTCTTTGCAGGTGTTTGCAAGAGCAGACCTTTGGACTTGGTATTCATCATCGATAGTTCTCGGAGTGTACGGCCCGTAGAATTCACCAAGGTGAAAACCTTTGTCTCCCGGATCATTGATACTCTGGACATCGGGGCGGCTGCCACACGGGTAGCAGTGGTGAACTATGCTAGCACGGTGAAGATCGAGTTCCAGCTGCGGACCTACTCAGACAAGCGGGCCTTGAAAAAGGCCGTAGCGCGCATCACTCCCTTGTCCACTGGCACCATGTCGGGGCTGGCCATCCAGACAGCGATGGATGAAGCCTTCACGGTGGAGGCGGGGGCCCGGGGGCCCACCTCCAGCATCCCTAAGGTGGCCATCATCGTGACGGATGGGAGGCCCCAGGACCAGGTGAGTGAAGTGGCAGCTCGGGCCCGGGCCTCAGGCATTGAGCTCTATGCTGTAGGCGTGGACCGGGCGGACATGGAGTCCCTGAAGACGATGGCCAGCAAGCCTCTGGATGAGCATGTGTTCTATGTGGAGACCTACGGCGTCATCGAGAAGCTTTCCTCCAGATTTCAGGAAACTTTTTGTGGTAAGTTGTCTTTGCTGCCAGCCAGAAGGGACATTGCATTCTGGAGATTGTGTCCAAGAAAAAGAGATCTGTTCACTGTTTTTGTGGAAGTTTTAGGAAAAACTTAAACACAAGCAGTGTTTTTTTTTAAACCAACTTAAATACACAGTGTTGGCTGACAAATACAACGCTGTATTATATATAACTTAGGTTGCTTGTAAAATCCTCATGTTTGCATTTGAGGATTTTATGCAGGTCTGGAAATACTCAGGTCAGGGTAAATAATCCTGCTGTTCTCTGATGGGGTTATCGGAAAACCCTAACACAAAACAAATAAGAAAACAACCCAAGACACCTCCTTTTTGTTCCCTCTCTCAACCACTACATTTTTCTCCCAGGTATTTTCTGTAGCTTTACCATCTCAGGATGCAACAGAACTCTGCTTGTTTTCCTGCAGGAGACAGAAAGCAGCGTCTGTGCTAGGAGGGTCAGCAGGTCAGATGCCAGCGTCACTGTCTGCGGGCGTTTAGTGAGCACTTGGGGGAAGATTTGGCTGTTTCTGACTATTGTTGGTGGGGAACTATAGGATTAGGCACCGGGAAGTTTTGGCTTGGTTCGTGTGACAGACAGAAGAAGAAGCAGATTTTTCAAAATCATTCTGTCACTCCCCTTTGCCTCCTTTTTTTTGCATTTAGATGGAGTTTGAATATGAAAATACTGATTTCGTTGGAATCTTTGTACGTATTAGCCAGGTGCATCAGTGTAAATCTATTTAGTCCTGGAGCTTAATTTTAGTCACTGATCAGAATTACGATTTGAGGACTCGTGTTGTACCTTTTATTTGAGGATCATCTTTTGAAGTCCTCTATGGAATTATCCAAACAAGTGTGGACAAATTTCTAGTCCAGGTGAATTTCTAAACATAAGTATCTTTTGATATATAACTTATTCCACAAGTGTTTATTTGATACATGATTTTTGGTCTCTGGAGACATAAAGACAAAAGTATCCCTTCCCTAACATCAGGTAACATTCTGAAGGCGGGAGTGAGACATTTGTGTAAGACAACAATTGCACTTGTACATTTCCAAGAGGTTAATTTAGAATGAGCGTGAGCTCCAGCGGTCACCATTCTATTGGGAAATGGGAGATGAAGTCTTGGACGGAGGGAAAATGAAGCTTCATCTTGGCCACGTCTGGCTGGAATCACCTCATCCCATGGCATCTGCTTGGCATTCACTGCTTTCCAAAAAGAAAGTGGCTTTCTTTCTCCCAGAAAAACTCCCTAGGTTTGTGGGTGAGAACTGTCCCACCAGAGTGTTCATTGGTGGCTCAATTGGGTGTCAGAACTGTCCCTGGGTTAGGCCAGAAAATAGTGAGTGGTGAGCGGTGATCTTTTTCATCTGGTATAAAAGGCCTGCTGTTCTGGGGGCGGAGAACGTCCTCTCTATATGGAAAAAGACTGTGGTGCAGCTTGTTGTAGTTGGGGTTGGGAGGGCCATGAAAAGGCCCTTCTGGGTAAAATATTAGCCTTGTCCTCGTGCCAAGGGCAAAAGAGGTTGGGTTACCTGCCACAGAAGTGCCAGCCTCCTCCAACAGACCTCCTTGGTTTCTCAGAAATGACTACATTCATTGATTCTTTTTTTTTTTGAAACAGAGTCTTGCTGTGTAGTCCAGGCTGTGTTTAAACTCATTATATAGCCCAAGCTGGCCTCAAATTCCCAGCAATTCTCCTGCCTCAGCCTCCCAAAGGTTAGGATTACAAGTGTGTGCCACCACGCCCAGCTGACTGATCTTTCAATATATGTCACTGAGGAGGAAAGAATCCAAGGAGATATAGATAGCTCTTGGTGCAAAAAGATGGAGATGCCATCTAGCTGCTGCAATCTCATTTATCTTGTTCTTTCTTTTACCTATTTGTGTTTAACATATGAGTTCACTGCCCTGGTGGATGGTAGTGGTCAATGTTCCCTATTCTTCGTGAGGCCCCTAGGTGCTATGCTGAAATTTTAGAAGGCGATTACTGCATTACCCCTCATTTACATATTCAAACTGATGCCCCCAGCTCAATGCGAGTGCGTGAGTTGGAGGCTTGGGGTGTGCTAAGGTGTTCTTTTTGATGGCATGAACCTAGAATGCCCTGGGAACCAGGCTGCAGTGGCAACTCCCTCAGCATTCATGCACCACGTTGTTCTCCCCCATCTGCTTGCAAAGCAAAAATCTGGTGGGAAAATTTGGTTCAGCAACAAATTCAAAATCCTCTTTCTGTTTTGAGAAAGTCTAGAAAGATCTGCAATTTGGTGTTAGTAACATTTTTTAGTTCAAGTGGTACGGTGATGCTTCAGTTGTTGAACTCAGTTCATATCCTGAGTTTGTGTTTGAATACCTATAAGTTTAAGAAATGAACAGTTTATTCCAATAAGAAATAATAGAAAACCAAATCATTGGTTCAGAGGCTGCCAAATTACATTTATAATTCATTTTTCCAGAACTTTAACAAATTTTGCAGTGATTTATTTCTTTAACTCTATTGTGGATGCACGCCTCCAAATCCTAGTTTTTGGGAGGCTGAGGCAGGAGAACCACTGCAAGTTTAAGCCCAGCCTGTGAGATCAAGGCCCGCCTGAGCTTCATAGCAAGAACCTGTCTCTAAAAGACCAAAATAAAATAAACAAAAACCTCTACTGTATATCTCACAGTTTTCCTCTTAGCATTACTGCTGGTATCATTAACTTTCTTTGGAGCCATAGTTGTGATATTTTATGCAAATAAAACACAAGAGAAAAACACTCAGTGAAGAATGGTTTAATGCACTGACACAAGCCCTACGTGCTGTCTGGGGGAGGGGGGCTGAGACTGCAGCGCTGCCACTTTGCATCTGCATGGAGACACTGTGACTCACTCTATACCCCTACCGGTACCTTCAGGTCAGGTTTTCAGTTTGACTATCGAGCAAAGTTTGCCACACCAAACAGGACTGTTTTTGCACTTTTCTCTTGGAGTAGTGGAAAGTTGTAACTGAGAGCTTTTGACAACTGAAATTATCAGTGTATAGGAGCTGGAGAAATAGCTTGGTAGCATAAGGGCCTGCCTGGCAAGTACAACATCCTGAGTTCAATCCCCAGTACCCACACAAACAAACAACAACAAAAAATCTGAACAGAGATAACAGTGTATTTCTAATGCACTAAGGGCAAAAGACTTAGTGAAGTGAAGACAGAATCAGGAGGGACGCGGAGAGCAGTGCCTTTTTCCCAGGGGGGACACCCTGGTGATCGTGATTTCCTTGTGCAGCTCTGGACTTGTGTGTGCTGGGCACACACCAGTGCCAGCACGTGTGCGTCAGCGACGGGGATGGCCGGCACCACTGTGAGTGCAGCCACGGGTACACCTTGAACGCCGACCAGAAGACGTGCTCAGGTGAGGCTGTGGACACTGCCTCCAGGCTGGGACTGGCCCACTTTTTGTCTAACTGCCTTTGGCTGCCATTGGTTCACTCCCAGTGTCCCTTGAAAAGGCAGTGATAGGTTCTGGCCTTAGTATAAATTGCTGAATCATTATGATGGTCATCCAATATAGATGACAATAGCTCATCTTTCCCAAGACCACCTCCTCCTTTTTCTCCAACTCAGCCCAGGGTGCAATTTCCTTTTATCCTTCCCGCTGCCTCAGGAGGACTCTCTCAGATCCTCAGGTATTCTACACTTACCCCTCAAACTCCACGCATGGAAAAGGGTCATAAAAGCCTCAACCTCCCTTCGCTCAACTCCAGAGAATCCCTCATCTTCCCCAGGTTCTCTCCGTGTCCTCAAAAATAATAAAGCCCCTTTCTCCTTTTCATTCTGCTGTTTCTCTGTTGTGATGCCATCAAAACCTGTCAGGCAGGAGAGGGCAAAAGTAAAATAACTCACAAGTCATCTGTCAGGTATCACTTACTACTGGTGTTGAAGAAAGTTAGTGGAAGAGCCAAGTGAGGAAGGGATCCAACACTCTTGGCTCTTTTGAGGATTTGGCATTTATCCTGGACTTTATTAAATTAAATATGAACATCTCTTTCCTCCCTGTACGCAAACATATGCAAGCATCCTGGAAGTGGAGGGAAATTTAGCGGGGTCTCACTCATCTGGTACCTGAATATGCACATAGTCACTGAAGGGTGGGCACCAGCCTCTTCCTTGCCTTTTTCTTCTTCCTCCTCCTGTTTTTCCTCCTCATCTTCATCTTGTTTCTCCTCCTCTTTTTTCCTTTTTCCTTCCTTGTCCTGGTCTCCTCCCTCCTCTTCTCTTCTTCCTCCTAGAAAAGACTTTTGAGAGGAAGAAAATGTAGACATGTAGAAATCATTTAACATACTCATTTTATAGATAACAAAACTGAGACTAAAAGAAGGGAAAAACAAACCTGCCTGTACCACCACCTCTGTTGGAGTGGACAGCTGGTTCGAGGCTCCCCTGAGCCCTCCCTGTCCCTGCCTTCTTCGCTAGCTCTCAGCGAGTGAGAAGTGGCCTAGAAGGACTTGCGTGCTGTGTTTAGTTTGTCCCATTGCTCTGTCGACAGCTATTGACAAGTGTGCTCTGAACACTCACGGATGTGAACACATTTGTGTGAATGACAGAAGCGGCTCTTACCACTGTGAATGCTATGAAGGTTACACTCTGAATGAAGACCGCAAAACATGCTCAGGTAAATGAGGGAGGAATTAGAACTACTGGGGTTTTCCTCTATTTTCCTATCCAGTGTTGGGCTTCCTCATACACTGAAAACTCAGATCTCTTCTCTTTCTACCCAGAGGTTTCCCATATCTAAATCTTGTTTGAAAAGTTGGACATGTTAATGTGTGTGGATCACGTGCACAAGTGCGGGCCTCCTCTCCTCTCTGTACTCAGCCTTAACAGCCTTTTCAAATGCTGACTTAACATCAAGTAATAACCCAGAAGGTACTCATTGCTCACAAAGGGCAATGCAGTAACTTGGTAGTGGAGAAAGCTGGCAGACGCCATGGTAGCCAAGTGATCGGACTTAAGGTCACTGTGATGTTCGTAGTGACAACCTGCACTGAAGACAGGGCAGCACCATTGTTGTGTTCTTGCTAAGAACTCTGAATCATGAAGAAACATCAGACAAATGCAAATGGAGAGACATTTTTAGTTCAGAAAGTAATTTCCAGTACTTTTTAAGAGTGTCAAAGTCATAACAGACAAATGCAGGCTGAAAATATGGCCTAGACTGCAGGAGACTAAGGTGTGATAGCTTAATGTACTCTGTGACCCTGGGCTAGAAAGGGGACATTAGTGTAACAATTGGCAACATTTGAACAAAGTGTGCAGGTTCTCAAGTTATTTTTCTTTTGGTGCCTGGAACCAAACTCAGGACCATGTACTTGCCAGGCAGGCACTTGTGCCACCAAACTACATCCTCAGTGCTTATAAATCATAAGGTGTAGTTTTGATTACCATGCTAGCATTATGTAAGTTGCTACCATTTGGGGAAGCAGAGTAAAATAAAGAGATCTTAGCTCTGTTTCTGTATTTTTTCATAAGTCTGAAATTATCTCTAAATGAAAAGTTTAAAAACCTGAAAAAAGTAGCTTAAAAATACATCCAGATAGGAGAAAGCGCATTGGATGAAAATTTGGATCTTGAATTCTGATGCTGCCCTGAATCGACTGGCCTCTCTAGGACCCACCTACAAGCCCTTCACACTCTAGCTCTGCTTTCCCAAGTCTAATGCAATTAGACACATAACTGTTGATATTTCTCTGAGTTAAGGTAAATATGATAAACCAAAGTAGTACTTTAGAAAGTATTTATGAAATCTCTAAATTATAAAGGCTCTGGGGCTGGCGAGCTAGCTCAGCAGTCTAAAGCGCCTGCTTAGGCAAGCTTAGGTGACTGCAGGGACTGTGGTTGGATCCCAGGCACCACATACTGTGCCAGCCCCACCCCTGGGACAGGCTGAGCTGGCCAGAAAGAAAGAAAGAAAGAAAGAAAGAAAGAAAGAAAGAAAGAAAGAAAGAAAGAAAGTGAAAAAAAAAAAGCAAAGTTTTTTTTAAAAAAATAAAACCTCAAACTGATGATTTTGTAAATTGGAGAAGACTGGAAAATAATGACTGTATGTGCAGTATTTTATTTAATTCCCTTAACCTTCATTAGGAGCAAATAGTTTTGATAGCTTGTGAATCACATCAGTAAGTTCTCCTTTTAATTCTTGGAATAACATTTGAATTTCTAAATATGTGGATAATAAAAGATGCGTAGTTTTCATTTCTTTTTTTCTTGACTTGTGTGACAGCCCAAGACAAATGTGCTTCTGGCACCCACGGCTGCCAGCACATCTGTGTGAATGACAGGGACGGATCTCATCACTGTGAATGTTTTGAGGGGTACGCCCTGAACGCAGACAAGAAAACATGTTCAGGTAAGGTCTCCTCGACAGATCTGTCCACACTTGGCTTCTGTGGCAGTGAAGCCAACTTCTGGTAGGAGGAGAGAGGCAACCTGAAGACTCAAGGCTCATGCTTTCAGCCTGCTGACCGACTGCGCGTGGGCTGCTGTGCCCTGGGTGCCCAGCGGGTGGTGAGCTTGCTGGCTTTTGCAGAGATAGATCGCTTCAGAAGAAAACCGCTAGGAAGTGGGTAGGGAATGGGGGGAATGAGAAAAGCTAATTAAATGTAATGTCCTTATCCAGGAAAATTTTATAGCCCTGGACACTGGGGACTTTTTGAGCTAACAGCAGACGTTAGAGCAAGTCAGTCGGACAGTTAACTATTTGACGTGATAGGCTGAACTGATCTTTTTCCAATTAAAACTTGGCCTGGAACTTTTCTGTTGCATTAGTCTTATAATGTTGGATCACTTAGTAAAGGAGACTTTGTAAGTGCCTGAATTGGACTTACACAGATCTTCCAGTAAACGGGCAGCAGGACGTTCCCCGATGGCTTCTAGATGATCATTCTTCAATGAATCTGAGCATTGTGACCTTGCTCAGAGCCCCTGGCAAGACTGCCGAGTCTCATTAATTTGATTTAAACTCACAGGCAGAACAAGGTGTCATTTATAAGTGTAAAAGCACTCCTAGAGGGGAGGAATTCTCAGCTCTCAAGGCAGCGCTTAGCTTTGGCCTATCGAATGCTTTTTGATCTTTACATACATCTTTTCTATCCCTTGAGGAACTGTATTACAGCGTCTCATCAAGCCAGATGGAGGAAGCAACCAGCTCCCCAGAATATGAATAAAGAGCAAAAGTAAAGAGAGGTGGTAGGAGGTAGGGGGGAGACAGGGAAAGAGGGGCTGGGAGAAAGAAGAATTGAAAGGAGAAAAGATGAAGTAGAGCCCTTGCAAAGGGGAGGAGGATCAAGAGGTAAAATGTGCAGGGAGAGAGGGGAGGGACAAAAACAACCAAGGTGTGTTATGTCCATGTCTCACCTCCCCAAGATACATGTGATCAAAAGTATGCACTAATCAAGATAAATTTAAAACATAAATGAAAAAAAAAAAAGAAAAAATACCCATGAAGTGAAGAAAAGAGCTGTGAGCACCCACTTTGTTCTCAGCATAGGCACGAAGCACTGTGAGGGAATAAAATGTCCTACAGCATGCAAAGCAGCTTACAGCCTTGGGTGGAAAAGATTCTTCCACAGTAAGGGCTGTGGAGGCTGACAAGGTGGGGAGGACCTTGAGCTTCGGGCTGGAGCCAGACTCCAGAGGAGAGAAGGGTGTGGGCAGGGCTGGCTGCTGCTGTCTGTGCAGGGAGGAGGAGGAGCAGGGTGGAGAGCTAGGGTAGGGAGGACTCGCCCCTCCAGCTAGTTATAAGCATCCAGTGAGTGCTTTCAACTGCCAGAAAAGCAGAGACCCAGAGAAGCACATTTTCATTTAAATTAGTATGCTATACAATAATATGAAACATTTTATTTAAAAACAAAACACTGAAGAAAAATTTCAGTTTGACAATACTCCCAAATAACTGTAGCCAGCATACTTTGTATGTGGCCCATGCATGGGATTAAACATTTTATACACCCAGGAATGCCTTTCACACTCACAGCAACATTAGGAGCAAGTGGAGCTACAGGCAGACTGAGGAACTTGCCCAGGATATGGGGCTTATGAGTAGCAGAGCGAGGGTTTACACCCAGGCCCGCACTCCCACAGTTCCCTAAGCTTAAACCACTCAGGCTACAAAGCCCCAAAGAGCACAGAGCGTTGGAGGAGAGGCAGAGTGCTGGAAAGGCCATGTATATGTTGTAAAGTAGTAATGAATAATACACTCCTAAAGCTGGGGTCCACAACATGGTTGAGCCCTGCATTCGTCCATTCCCCTTGCTGGTGATGGGAAGGCTAATAAAGGAGATGTGACCCCCAGGTGAACACCAGAGTTGGAAGCACGTCCACTTGCTGTGTGTACTGAGTATTGAGCTGGGCAGAGGGGAACATTAAGTATTCTGCTATCAAGTATTTTTCTGAACAAAGCCCTAAACTGTAGTGATGAAAGGGAGTATGTATGTGATCGTTGGAAAAGCAGTTTATGGCCCCGCTGTGTAGCACCTTGCTTTTCTGTAAAGCTAGCCTATAGGCGATGGTGCACCGTGGAAGACTTCTGAGCATGGAGTGACATTGAAGGAGAGAGTCGGAAGGGAACAAATAAACTGCAGTGGTCCCTGCAGGAGCAGAGGGAGAACTTAAATTTCGTAGGAGGCCTTTCTGGATTTGCTAAAGCAGAATTGCTGTTTATCCTGGGCTAATTTAAAAAAAAAATGTATTTAGTACAGGGTCTATGGGGTCTCAGTACACAGAATGGACTTGTAGTGATCTTCCTGTTTTCAGCTTCTCAAGCGCTGGGATTACAGGCACGTGCCACCATGTCCACTCTCAATTGCCATCTCAGCCTGGGGCCCTGTGCTCTGCCTAAACAGGCGCTTTAATATGCTGAGCTATCTAGCTGGCCCGTTCCTGGGCTAATTTGGACAGGAGACTGTTAGAGAGACTGTTAGCCTTCTCTCTCCTTATTTGGGTAAATTGTTGATGTCCCTAAGATGTTATTTGTTGAACAGATAATAAATCCTTCACTGTCCAATCATATACATCATCATCATCATCATTTTTGTCTTTTTGAGACAGGGTCTTGCTATGCAGTTCAGGCTGGACTTGCGCTCACTTTTGTAGCCCAGGCTGGTCTCAAACTCACAATGATCCTCCTGCTCAGCCTCCTGAGTGCTGGGACTACAGGTGTGTGCCACCACACCCGACACATCATCATTATTATTCTTATTAACATTATTATTACTTTTCTCTCTGCCTGTATTTTTGAATGTGCATATTTGGCTATTTGTGCCTCTCTCCCGCGCCACCTCCAGCAGCATTTTCTGTCCCATTTTTTAAGCTGTCAAGGTCAGGTGCTTGGTCACTGTAGTCCTTTCTGTGCAGACTCAAGCTTAGCTCCATGTGCAGCAGGGTCCTTAATAGTTTATTTATGCCAATGACCCCTGAGTATCGAGATGTTGACAGTCACCAGAGTGGATCCAGGTGAGTTCTGGGACATCACTAAGCTTCAGTGCCTTCCGGTGCTGTCAGCAGAAGAACAAAGCAAGTGATTCTTAGGGAGCTGCAGGAGAGAAACAGGACAGAGCGGTCACAGGGCTGTGGCAGAGAAGGGAGATGGCCCTCGCCTGGGATACGGTGCTTGGGGCTGGCTCCAGAAGGACTCATTCTCAATGCTGGTTGGGACCAAGTGATGCTTTCTTCTCCCAGAGGTTTGTGTTTTGGACTCCATTTCATTAACATGTGGGTATTTTCTTTCCTGCCACATGCCTGGCCAGTCCGTGACAAGTGTGCTCTGGGCACTCACGGTTGCCAGCACGTTTGCGTGAGTGACGGGGCTGCGTCCTACCACTGTGACTGCTTCCCTGGCTACAATTTGAATGAAGACAAGAGGACATGTACAGGTGAGGCCTGGCCCCTTAAGCCCCTTTCTCATGGTAGATGAAGTCTTCTTTCTTCATGCCTGACTGCTCCTTTCCCTGGCAAGAGCCTTCTAGAAGGCTCCAGTTGACTCTAGGCGCATGTAGTTAGCCTCTTCTGCCAGTCTGCTTTGCTTGTCCTGATCTCATGTCTCTGCCTTTTTCTTTCTAATTAATTTCTCTATCTAGTCTGGGGTATTACTATGGTAAAATATACACAACATATTATATAGCATTCTAGCCATTTTACACATACAGCTTAGTTACACCCGGTACCTTCTCACTGCAGTGGAATATTGCCACTATCTATCTCTGCCACTATCTGTCTCTAGTTTCATTACCCCAAACTGAAGCTCTTTACTCAGCTAGCAGTAACTGCCCTTTCTCTGCTCCTCCAGCCCCTAGGTGCTACTGTTCTACTTTAGCTTGTCTTCTAAAGCTGCTTTTAGACTACATTGGCCACCTGCTTCCCTCTTATCCACAGTGGACATTTTTGTTTGTCTTGGTATCAGGAATCGGACTCACGATTTGCTCTTGCCATGCACTTTCCAGGCAGGCGCTTGTGCCATTGAGTTGTATCCCTGACCCCACAGTGGACATTTGCTGTTCCAGAAACGTGTTCTGCACCTGCTGTTTGCTGGGATTGGCTTCCCTTACCACCGTTGTAGGTGAAAACAAATGACCAGTTTCATCATAGCAGTGCTGGCCAGGAGAAGGTGCTTTAATGGGGGCTGGAGGCACCGACTCTGAGGAGCACCAATTGGGAGCTAGGGAGGAGCTGGGCTTAAGTTTTTCCCATGGATGCTGTAGAGAGAAGAAAGGAAAGCCACCTAGAGTCCTGAGCGGCAGCTCGGAAGGGAGAGAAATAAAGGGAAGCCAGTGTGCCAAGCATGGTGGCTGGGAAAAGAAGATGGGCACATGAGGTGGAGACTTAGGTAAGGGCCTGGCCATGCTGTGCCTCTGAGCCATGGGGAGAGGAGATCACATTTGATTGTCACAACATAAGAATCCACTGACAGGCTTAAGGCAGTGGAGATTACTAGGCTGATTAAGGTGGAATTTGGGCTGGCCATTCCTAAAAGTCTCAATAGGGTTTATTTTTTTGCTCTAATAGCTTTTAATATTTTATTCTTGTGCTGAATTTTTGGAGTGTGTTGACAATTACATGCTTGGGTGTAGTTTTTCTGATCAGGACTATTTGGAGTTCTGTGTGCTGCCCTTACTTGTATCTCAAGTTCTTTTGAATGCTTAGACAACTTTCTTTCTTTCTGCTTTTTTTTTTTTGGTGGAACTGGGATTCAAACTCATGACCTTACACTTGCCAGGCAGGCACTTGTGCCACAGAGCTATCTCCCCAGCCCCTTTAGAAAGCTTTCTATTATTATTTCTATGAACAAGTTGTTTTATGCCCTTTACATTCTCTTCTGATTCTTCACAGAAATTCAATTAATCTCACATTAGTGGTCTTTGCATTGTCTAGCAGCTGTTAAATTAATTTTCTTGTAGTCTGTTGCTATTCTTTTACTATACATGCTATCAAAGTGAGCATCATTACTATTTTTAAGAGGTCTTTCATTTGAT
>PVKN010008424.1:0-25195 GCA_004027915.1 Capromys pilorides
ATTTGGTTGTCATGAGTAACAGCATTCAAACTAGTAACTCTACCCCTACAACATACACACAGTATAATTTTTCTTTGTTAAACAGTTAGGCTTTAAAAATTTGTCTCTTACTTTATATGTTAGGGTGAAAACACTGATACAGTTGATCTTGTCTCATTTTAAAACAATATACATAAAGTGGTTCATTCTGACAGCGTTACACATGCAATTAAAGCTATTGAAACTAAAACTACACAAAAGGTATACCTAACAAAACATGTTCTCAGCCAATGACATCATTGCACAGCAGATGAAAATCATCAAGTCATCCTCACTTCTTCTTTCTCCCTCTTCCTCTACATAAATTCTTAGCATCCCACAACCTTATTTGACTTCACCAGCCTCTCACCAGATTTACTGAAAAGTCCCCAGTGGTACTAGAAAGCTATTTCTAAATAAATCAAGTTCAGTTATTCTGCTTAAGAAGTCAACAGTTCTTGTCCATGTACCTAATAAAGGTCCTTCGCTATCTGACCCTGCCCAAATAGTCCAACCAAATCCCGTATCCACGCATCTTGCATCCCAGTCCCATGGAACCACCTGTATCACCCCTTTCCAGGCTGTGCACCGGCTGTTTATCCCTTACGTGGATAAACTGATGAACCCCACCATCCAGTACCACGCACGTCTTTCACCACCTCCTGTGTGAAATCTCCCGAACAACGTTACCTCTGCTGCTAAGCATATCCAGCACCTTTATATCTCGTTGTTGACACGGTACTTCCAGGAGACAACGAGCTTCAAATATTAACTGGTTCCTCATAGAGCATAGCAGTCTGCTACTGTGGAAATCCATGAGCGGAGCATTCCGGGTATCATTCCTCGAAAATTTTCCACAGTAAAAAGACTTATATGGCACGTTTTCGACTACAAACCTTAGCGCGTAGACAGCCAGTTCTCCTGGCAGTCGCGATCCGCTTTTTTTTACTCCATTACCTCTCCAATGCGTCCTCCGCCCCGGGTACCGGAGAGCCGAGCTCACCACAGGCCCCTGAACGTCGCCCACCGTTCTTCTAGGGCCCCGCTTCCACCCATCGGGCCTACCAGGCGCACAGAACCCCACTCACTGTATCTCCGCCGAGGTGGAGTTTATTTGTTGCGCCAGAATCGCGGCTGGCTCCTAGGAGAGGCCCCGCTGACTCGGGCCCCGCCTCTGGGACGTTAGGGTCGCGGGAACCAAGGCGGCAAACAGCTGCTCAAAAACCGAAGCGAGCGCCTCGTCTGCAGACTGGTTAGAAATCTGACCAATCACGGAGCAGAGTTGGTGCTGGTGGCGTGACGCAGATTCTTCGCGACGGCCTGAGTGTTAGCCAATCAGAGCCCCACATCTGTTCCGCCTTGACCAATTCTAATGATCTTTGGAGAATTGGGGCGGATGGCTACACTTGCTGGAGGAGTAGGATTCTGAAGATTTAAAAACCTTGCTTTCATCATCTGTTAAATTCCGGTGTGGGGTGGATCTTGCGCACGCAGTGAAAACCCGAGCTGCCTGGCAGTGAGTGGAAAGCCGGAAGTGTTCAGCATTCAGATGGTTGCCGGGTGACTAGCTTTGGTTTCCGTAACAATTCCAGAACTTGTGTTGACAAGGAAAGAAGTTTTTTCTCTGACGAGGATTCAGTTCTATCAGTAACAGTTTTTTTTTTTTTTTTTTTTTTTTTTAATCTTAAACGCGGGGAATAGAATTTAGCGGCACAGCGCCTGCCCGACAAGCGAGAGGTCGTGAGTTCGATTCCTGTTTCCAAAATAAATAATTCATTACAAATCTTAAGCTGGCAAATCGTAAACTAGCTAGCTGGGCCGGGGGTACCTGCCCATTACTCAAGAGGCTGATGCAGTAATATCATTATAAGTTCGAGACCAGACTGTGCTACGTAGTTCAAGACCAGCCTAAACTATGTAGTGAGACTTTTGTCTCAAAAAAACCCAAAACAACAAAAATCCTAAATCGGGTATGGTGGCGTATGCCTCAAATGCCAGTCTGCATTGCTGAAATTGAGGCAAGAGAATCACTAGTTCCAGGCCAATCTAGGTTTCATAGCAGGTTCAACCCAGCCTGGAGTACATGTTGAGACCCTGCATCAAAAACAGAAATTCTTTCACGTCGAACAGAAAAAAATTTGACAAATTTATAAGCCACTTACATTTATCTCCACAACCGGTAATGTATTATATAGTATTGACAGTGTGTGTCCTTGTATATAGCACTAAAATTAGTGTGGTCATTTGTCATTGTCTCCAAAGCTATTTGTCGGTCTGGGTTTTCAATATGTTGTCCAGGCTTCATATTGTCCAGGTCTTCCTGCCTCAGCCTCCCGAGTGCTGTAGATGGGACTACAGGTGTCTGCCACGTCGGTCTGCCTCCTAATGTTGTAATAATGCGTTCTCTGAATGGGTTCCAGGATAATCCCCTCTCTGTTCCCCATACCACAATCCGAAGATGGCTGCTGAGTGGGTTATATAAAATGATGTGCTTGCATATCATTTGTACATTCCCCATACATACTCTAAATATTTTAGATTACTTATAAATACCTAAGAAACATAAAAACTATGTAAATCATTTTGAGGGAATAATGACAAGTCTGAACATGTTTAAAGTTTTTTTTTTTTTTCAGTATATTATCAGACTGCAGTTGATTGAGTCTGGATATAAAATGTATGGATACAGAGGGCGGGCTGTGTGTGGATCTCTAAAGAGCTAAAGTGGAAGAGGTCGCATAGCCAGTGCAGAGTCAGGATTTTAACTCTCTTACTTGGTTCAATGCTACTTTATATTCTAATGTATAGGAGTACATCTTAAAAGTCAGAGCTATATTTGCAGACTCTGCTGTTTAGAATAACACCCACCCCTTTGAAAAAAAAATACTACATTGAGAGTATTTACACTTGATATGTGAGGAAAATGACATTTTTACGTCTGTGGTCTTCTGATAGTCTCTAGTTCTATCTCATCATGAGACAGACAACAAACAAATTCTAGTAGAAGATACTTTGACCTGTATACCTCAAAACAATTAAACTCAAGCTAGCCGTGGTATTTCTGAAATTCTCTAATTTGGGAAACAGGCAGGAGGATCCCTCTGAGTTCCAGGTCATCCTAGAGCACATAGCAAGATACCCACCCCCAAAAAAGTGAAGAAACCATCAGAATGCTCCCTTTGCCTCTACCGTGGGAAGTCTGTGAAAAGTGAATCAGGCCCTCACCAGGTATTGAATCTTCCCATGTCATGATTATAGGCTTCCCTGCCTCCAAAACCATGAGAAACAAATTTCTGCTGTTCAAAATCAGGGGCCGGGGAGATACCCCAGGGGCACAAGTGCCTGCCTGGCAAGTGCAAAGTCCTGAGTTTGATCCCCAGTTCCGCCAAATTAAAAAAAAAAAAAAAAATCCCCTCAGAACCAGGAGTGGTGGTGCAAGCCTGAATTTCAGCACTCTGGAACCTGAAACAAAATCACTGAGGCCAACCTAGGCTACATAGACCTTATCTCAAAAACTGAAAAATCAAATAAAACATATGTAAAAGCCTCTTAGAGGTGGGCATGGTGGTATGTGTCTGTAATCGCAGCACTCAGGGAGGTTGAAATAGGAAGACGAAATTCAAGCCCAGGCTGGGCAATTTAGACACTTACTCTGAGACCCTATCTCAAAATGAAAAATTTTAAAGTGGGTGGGAATGTAGTTCTGTATGAAGACCTGAATTCAGTCCTTAGCACTGAGTAAAACAAAAGCCATTCTGTACTCATAATATTATACCAGATTAAATGGACTAGGAAACTGACACATTGTTTTTCCTTAGTCCATTTCAGTAGCTGTCTATGTAATATGGGTTTTATGATTCAACCAAGTAAATATTCAGTGTTATAAACCCTGGTAGAGCTGGCTAGCAAGCTGGCTGAGAAGATTAAAGAGCTCTTGTTATCACCAGGAACAGGGAAGTTGGAACTGATTATTTTCTTCCTTGTTCTGTAACTTATTTACTAAATTTCATCAAACACCCAACTTTCCCTTTCTCAGTTTACATTTCTGAGTGAAGCCATACTACTTCACATGTGTGTGTGGTACTGGGGATGAAACTCAGAGCCTTCACACTAAGCTACATCCCCAGACCTTTTTTATTTTAATTTTTTAATTTTGAGACAGGGTCTGGGTAAATTGCCAAATTTCCCAGGCTGGGGTTGAATTTGGGATCCCCTGCATTAACCTCCTAGAGTACTGGGATTATAGTCATGTGATGCCACGCCTAGGTCCTGTGTTACACACTTAAACCCAACTGCAGCTTTGTTTTTCAGGAATAACATACTTAATGGGGGGAGCTGTCAACTTCTGAAAAATTCCTTTTATATATTTACCATACATTACTATTCTAAAAGTATTTGCTAAACTGAATTAATGTGCCACCATCCTGATTTTGCAGACAAGAAAACTGCAGTTATACCAAGCAACCTAAACTTACACAGTTTTATGAGTAAAGATCCTGAAAGATCTCCTTTCACTGGTTAGCTTTTAGTTCTACAGGATGGAACTCAGTAAACTCATCTGACAGTCACTACACGCCCAGGAGGGTAAACACAGTACCTGATATGGCCAATCAGATTTTTAAAGACTATGTTTCCTCTAACTAATGCTTTCAGAATCTTACAGCAATGACTAGGCAAATGTGAGTGTAAACAACAGTTATTTTATAAACTCCATTAAGCATCAATTTATACAATGAGTAAGGATTGCTATAGACAAAGACATAATATGCCAGATGGTTCTGAAGGTCTGAATGTGGGCATGTTGCCTACATATTTAAGAGAGTGAATAATGCTATAATAACACATCATCATGCATTTGGTTGAGTGCTGTGCAAAGAGCAATTAAACATAATCCCTACAAAGAGCTCAATATCTAGTGTAGAGATAGCTAATACAACATAATGCTGCATGAGAATAAGGGATTCGAAGGGGAGGGTAAAGAGCAAAGGAGGTGTACCTAACCTCGTCTTCAGAATTCAGAAAAACTTCCTAGAGGAGGAAACACAGCTGAATCCTGAAAAATGAGTAGAATCTACCTAGCTCAAACGGAGTGGCATTGTGGGAGTAGATGATCTATCTTTAAAAGCAACTTTTTTGTTTTTAGGAGACAGGATCTCAGTATGGAATTCAGGCTGGCCTGAAACTCACTACCTAGCTTATACGTTGCTTGAAGTAGTATTTATACACCTGTCTTAGTCTCCCAAGTGCTGGGATTATAGGTCTGTGCCACCACACCTTCTACTTTACTTATTTTTTTCATTGCTAAGACCAAATACTCATCATCCAAAGTTAAATGATGAAAGATTTATTTTTATTTTATATTTTGTATTTTAGGGGAAAATCTAGAGGGTGTTCAGGATCTCACTACTAGATCAGGCTTGTAGTGATCTGCCTGTTTATAGCCTCCCAAGAGCGGGGATTACAGGCACGTGCCACCACACCAGTCTCAATTGCCATCTCAGTGCACCCTGGGGCGGGACTGGCCCAGGGAGGCCTGGGGATTGAACCTGGCTGCTGCACCTGATTGCAGGTACTTTAATCCGCTGAGCTGTTTGGCCAGACCTGAAAGGTTTATTTAGCTCACAGTTTGTGAGGGTTTCAGGCCATAATTGGTTGGTTCAAGGCAGGGTGACACGTGGTAGGGGTGGTGCATCAACAGTTCATGGCACCAGAAAGCAAGAAGAGATACGAAAGAGCTTCTTTTTGTCCCTTACATTGTATCTAGTCTACTGGGATTAGGGTGGTGCCAATTCAATCAGTGGACTGACGCAGCAATCACCCACCTTAATCCCAACACCCTTAATCCTACTATTGAATCATGAATCAATCACAAACCCTAGATTTAGTCACCTCTGTAAAAACCCAATGACTGCATGAGACTTTTGGGAAACATGTAGACACAAAACACAACAGTCCACCCCTGGCCCCCCAAAGAATCATCCACATTTCTTTATGAAAATGACATTTATGGGACTGGGGAGATAGCTCAGCAGTCTAAATGCCTGCCTGGTAAGCACAAAGACTTGGACTCAATCCCCAGTACCACATACCCTGCAGGGCCCAGAGGGAGTGTGGTAGGGTCACTGAGACTAGGTGTGGTGGTACAAGCCTGTAGTCCCAGCGATGAGGAGGCTGAGACTGGATCACTACAAATCAGAGCTACATAGCGAGGCCCTGTACCAAATAAATAAATACAAGTTTAAGAAAAAAGAAAAAAATTTTTATGGCTGGCTCAGCCTGCCCTGGGGGTGGGGCTGGTGCAGCATGTGGTGCTGGGGATTGAATCGTGGTTCCTGGGGTTGCCTAAGCTTTCCTAAGCAGGCGCTTTAGACTGCTGAACCATCTCACCAGCCCAGAAAAAAAGAAAATGACATTTAGTCCATCTCCAAGAGTTGCCAGTCCTAACAGTTTCAGCACTGCTTAAAAGTCGAAGTCCCAAATCTCCTCTGAGATGTAAGGCAAAGTTAGCTTTGAGCCCCTGTTAAATACTTCCAACATTTGATGGTACAAGGTAGACACTTCTAATCCAAAAGCTATAAAATGGGGGGTATAAAGGGACTACAGCAAGTCCAAAATCTAGCAGGGCAGACATTAAGTCCATTTGAGCATCCACAGGAATCTCTGGTAAGATGTGAGCTCCAAAGGGCTTGGGTGGCTCCACCCTTACAGCACTGCAGGTTGTTGTAGCTCTCATGGCTTCTCTGCTCTGCTCTCTTGTAGTTTTCTTCAGACAATCCACATTCCTGGATTCTCCAAACTTCTAGGGTCTCCACTGTACCTTCAGTTTTGGCTTCATACACTTCCCTTTCAGGCGCACCCTGACTGATCTTCCAGGCCTTCTTCTGAAATCTGAGTGAAAGCCTTTCTGACCCCATAACTCTTGATTCCTTGACTCTGCACCTAAAACCAGGGCTGCATAGATGATGCTAAGGTCTGCCACCAGCTGAAGCAGTAGCCAGGCTTCCTTCCCTTTTGACTGTATGTATGGAGTGCCTATGAAACAAATCCCAAGGAACAACTTCTTAACTTCTTCTGCCATTCTGGCATGTGGTACTCTGGGAATTTCTTCTCAAAGCAAAAAGAGAGAGTTGTTCACCTTTATAATTCGGAGGCTTCAAAGGCTTGAGTTCTGTTGGTTTTTGTGATGTCCTCCTGCCATCTTTTCTGTTGTCTTCTTCTGAAATGCTTGGCTTGCTAGTCTTTCCAGTGACGATTTTTTAAAATAAACCTCTCTCTCTCTCTCTCTCTCTCTCTCTCTCTCTCTCTCTCTCTCTCTCTCTCTCTCTCTCTCTCTATGTTATGGTGAGCTCAGCCTGCCCTTGGGGTGGGGCTGGCACAGCATGTGGTACCGGGGATTGAACCGCGATCCCTGTGGTTGCCTAAACTTGCCTAAGCAGGTGCTTTAGACCGCTAAACCATCCTGCTGGTCCCCCAGTGACCATTTTGTCCTGTTAGATCTTTGCAGGCCACAACTTTACTGGAGCTTTCTTTCTAGCCAAACTCAAGAAAATTTTTAATCATTCTTGATTGTGAAGCAATGAGTGTGAAGCCAAAGATGCAGTGGAGATCTCAGAAGTTTGGAGAATCCAGAAATGTGGATTGTCCAAAGAAAATTACAAGGAAGAAGCAGAGCAGGTCTAAGAGAGAAGCCATGGGAGCTACAATCACCAGCAGCTCTGTGGGGGTTGAGCTGGGCACACTGATGCATATCTGTAGTTCCAGCACTCAAAAGACTAATGCAGGAAATTTGTCATGAGTTTCAGCCAGCATGAACTACATAATAAGTTAAAGGCCAGCCTGCACTACATAGTAAGACCCTGTCTCAAAAAGAAAAACAAAAAATGACTCAAAAGGAAAACTATAGGTCAATCTCCTCAAATGAATAGACACTTTTCTCAGAAGAATACAGATGGCCAGTAACATGAAAAGACGTTCAGAATCTCTGGTCATAGAGAGATAAGAAATATAAATTAGAACACTGAGGTTGCATCTTACTCCAGAAAAAAGTATATATTATCAAGAAATGCTGTTATGGCTTAGGAAAAAAGCTAGTAAACTAGTACAACCACTATGAAAATCAGTATGAAGATTCCTCAAAAAACTAAAAATAGAAATTCAGTTCAACCCAGCTATTTCCCTTTTAGGCATCTTCTTGTAAGCTTTAAAAACATATATGAGGGATACTTGCATACCCATGTTTCTAGCAGCACAATTCTATTTTTCATTTTTTTGTGGTACTGGGGATTGAACTCAGGACCTTGCACATGCCAGGCAAGCACTTATTCTGCTGAGCTATCTCCCCAACCCTCTAGCAGCACAATTTTAGAAGTACTGCATATGTTTATCAACAGATGAATGGATAAAGAAAATATATTTATACACAATGGAGTACTATGATGCTATAAGGAAGGATACATTTGAGTCACTTATAGAAAAATGGATATGCCTTAAAAGATTAACACTATGGTATTAAGTGAAATAAATCAGATATGTAAGCCCAAATATCACTTAGCTTCTCCTGTATGAGAAACCAAAAAATAAAAAGGAGCAAAATAAAAGATAAATAATAGGAAACAGGGAGTTAGATTGTTTGCAAATGAGAAAGAGACCAAGAGATGGTAGAAAAACTTAGGGACGGAAAAAGAAAGGAATGTGAAAAGAATTAAGATATGTTATGTATATTTACCTACTCCCCATGATTATTGTCACTATGTACTGCAAACATGTGCTAATGAAAAGTAAATAAATGAAAACTCTGTGAAATCAGAAAAATAAAAGACAACTCTTGTATGTAAATCAGATGAATGGTAAAAACACTTCATTTCGAAATCGCTACAGGAGTGCACCGGGAATGTGGCTGCAGCCTGGAAATAGTACTCATGCACTGAATGTGTCAAAGACTGAATGTCATTGGTGATCAATTCATTCATGTGAGTAACGACAGGTTTCAGGAATAATTCTTGTAAACACCTTTCTGAGGTCAGTCTTGTCACTTGCAATTCAACAGTCACTTTGATGGGATTTTGTCCATTTGGAATCCCCCCCCTCTTTTTTTTTTTCTTTTTTTGCAGGACCAGGGTTCGAACTCACGACCTTGCACTTGCCAGGCAGGCACTAGTGCCACGAAGCTATCTCCCACCCCCACCCCCACTTTTTAAAAACTTTATATTATGGCCAGCTCAGCCTGCCCTGGATGTGGGAGCTGGTACAGCATGTGGTGCCAGGGGTCGAACCGTGGTCCCTATGGTTGCCAAAGCTTGCCGGCCCAACACCCCCTCTGACAGTCTCATTGAAGATGCCCAGGCTGGCCTCCAACTCATGATTCTCTCCCTCAGTCTCTTATATAGTTGGGATTGCAGTCATGGTCACCACTCCATATTCAGTGTGGAACTTTTTACTTTTATTTTTACAGTATTGACTGAAACCAGGGGCTTCATACAGGTAGATCCCCAACTCTTTTTTAGTTGTTAAATTTTGAGATAGGTTCTTGCTAAATTGCTAAGTTACCTAGGCTGGAATGGAATCTGAAATCCTCCTGCTTCAGCCTTCTTGAAGTGATAGGATTATAGGGCACTTCACCTAGACAAAACTTTGTATACAGTCGTTATTTGTTTTGTTTTTTGATGGGACCGGGGTTCGAACTCACGACCTTGCACTTGCCAGGCAGGCACTTGTGCCACAGAGCTATCTCCCCGGCCCCATACAGTCAGTATTATATAGTAAGAATGCATATTCTGAAGCCATATACTAAGAATTCGAATGCCATTTACTGCCTTGTAGTCTCCAAGAAAGTACTTTTACTTTTTGCCTTTATATCTCCATCTATAAAATGATAATACTAACTTTACAGCATTAGGAAGATTTCATGAGGTGAGTGTTCAGCCAACACACAACTGGTAAGACTATACTGAGGGCTAAAATACTGAAACATTTAAAATGAGGTGGCATATACTGATAGCTATTCCTCCAAGCACCTCTATGCCCTTCCACCTTTCTCTTGGAATGACCTAGGCTTCCCTATGATCACCATTAGAAGATGTCTGGCACAACAGATCCTGGCACAGAAACTGATACAGATTCTCTGATTGTTTTGATATTTTAAAAGTTTGATTCTCATCCAAAAAATAAATGAAGTACATAGCATATAGTGGATATGCAATAGATATTCATTAAAGTAACCTATTAATTCATTATATGGATTTAGGAAGGAAATGACCCTTTAGTGGGTGAGATACACTTATTCTATGTATATGCATTTATTGAGGCTTACTATTATTATGTACGTGGTTATTTGCATTTAGGTAGAGCTGATTCTCTGCTATCTCCATGGTGGCTGAGACAAATAAATATGTGTCTAAAACAAAAATGAATTATTTCAAAACAGATTAAGAATGAGGTACTAAGAAGTAGACATCTTTCGCTTTGATAAGCAGAAAGGTCAAAGGTTTCTGTGTAGCATGACTTTTTTATGCCAAATTCCTGGCTGTATGACATGTATTATGAATCCTGGCTTCTGTGGCTCGACTGCCTGACTAGTGTAAGACAAGTCATATGCTACTTGGAAGCTAGACTTGGTGGTGCATGCTGTAATCTCAGCTACTCAGAAGGCCAAGGAAGGAGGATCACATGTTCATGTGCAACTTGGGTAACTTAGTGAGACCATATCTCAAAGAAAGGGGAGGGGCAGCAAGATAGCTCAGTGAACTAAGAGTCTGTTTAGGTAAGCCCACGGCCAGGAGGGAGGCTAAAAACAGGACAACCACTACGAATCTAAGGTGCATAGTGAGATCCTGTACCAAGTGTATAAAATTAAAAAAAAAATCTTATTGGGCTGGGGACACAGCTCAGTGGCATAAGCGCCTGCCTGGCAAGTGCATAGTTCCGAGTTCTATCCCTGGTACCACAAAAAAAGTGGGGCAGGTGGTGGTTGGGGATATAGCTCAGTGATAGAACACTTGCCTAGAATTCATGAGAGGCTCTGCATTTAAAATCCAGTATCACAGGAGAAGGGGAAAGCTGCTTGGGGACTCTGACCTCTGGTTTATTTTTCAAGTGCTCTTCTGTATCAGGCTGGGGTTTCCATGGAGGCACAGAAGAGAGGGCCCCTAAGTCTTTTTGTGTCACACCAAGGAGTTCTTTAAGCAACGGATCTTTCTCTAAGCTCCATAAAACCCAGCCCAGCTTACTAATGCTAAGGTCCCACTAAAGGGTTCTGAATCTTGTAGCAGCTTTAAAGCATTGCTCCAGGTAGTACAGCATTTGGGAGGCTGAGGCAGGAGGATCACTATGAATTTGAAGGCAATCTTAGCTAAACAGTAAATTTAAGGCTAACATGAACTACACATGACCCTGTCTTAAAAAACCAAACGAAACCATACTGGCTCGGGACACTACACTTACTTACTCTTACTAAGAATTAGGGCCTATGTACCTTCTTTCTGAGTCTGGATTCTGTGCCTGGTTGACTGAAATACAACAGAAGTGTTGCTGCAGCAGCTTGTGGGCCTGCGTTTTAGAAACTGGAGTCTCTCTTCCCCATCTTTTGTTTATTCTTAGACTCTAGCCACTGTGCATTAAGACAAAATCCAAACAGCTTGTGATGTAACCTGTGGTTCTGGATGAGTAATACAAAATGGAAATGGATCTCCAGGCCCCAGTTGATGCCATCTGAGGCAAAAATGAGCTATCTCCAGTGGGCCTTGCCCAAAGTGTAGATTATAAGCAAAATAAATGCTTCATGTTGTTATAGTCTATTAAAATAGGGGGTAGTTTGTGACATAGCACAAGACAACCATAACAGGTTCAAACAGTCAACTAATAATAATGTTCTTTTACCAACCTCCAGCCCTTACTCTAGTCCCTCTGTTATGGTCTGTGTCTAGGGGTCCCCTCCAAAGCCTCATGCAGTCATGAGGTAGACTTCTAGAATTTGTTATTAACTAATGATCCACTGGGATCATGGGTGTGAGTGCTACACCCAGCCTGGGGTACATAACCTGAAAGCAGCTGTCTTAGTTACTTTTTACTCGTTGCTGGGACAAATACCAGACACTCGAAATGAAGGAAGAAAAGGTTTATTTAGCTCACAGTTGCTGGGGTTTCAATTCATATTCAGCTGGCCCAAGGCTGAGTGGAACAGGGCAGAGAGTATCCAGTTTATGGCGGCGGAACAGCAACAATTGCGACAGGCAACAGACCAACCAGGGCGCAGAGAGCAACAACCAACGGCTGTCTGTCTCTCTTTATATTACATTCAGGCTCTCTGCCTTAGCCTATCCACCTCAGGCCACACCAATAATCCCAGCCGTACTCAGACCGATAACCCCACTAGTACTAAAACACATAATCCCAGTGGATTACGACTCAAGTCTCAAACTCTAGAACTCCCCGCCCCATGATTGCATGAGGTTTTGGGGGGACAACTAGACATAAACCATAACAACAACATAAGTGAGACAGACTTGCTCTCGGTGGCCATTAGTCCCATTTGCTCGTGTTCTCTGCTCTTGGCCTCTGCCATGAAAGGCTGCTCTCTGCCGTGCCACTCTGCTTTGGAGTCAGCTGAGTATGGACTAAAATCTCCACTGACTGAGCTAAATGAACCATCTCTTCCTTCCTTTTTGGTGTCGGGTATTTGTCCCAACAACAAAAGAAGTGACTCTGGGTAAACCCTTAGCAAAGATGGGTATCTGTGGTTCTTTTTTATCTCTCTATACTAGTATTTTCCTTAGTTGCTTAGCCTAGTTGACAGGAGACAAGCAAGGCACAAAACATTAAGCAGTAACCTACTACATCAGAGTTAAATGGGGAGAGATACAAGAAAATCATTGTTTTGCCATTATATAGATATAGAAAGAAGTTTTGGGTTCATAGTGCTAAGTGGCACATTAGTGCTGGTCGCCTATGAGGCCTCTGGCCTAGACTTTCCAAATGGTATGCCAATAGCTTCCCAAATCTTTTCTACAGATCTCAAATCCTTAAAGTCTTTCAGTTTTTTTTTTTTTTTTTTGTGGGGCCGGGGTTGGAACTCACAACCTTGTACTTGCCAGGCAGGCACTTGTGCCTTTGAGCTATCTTCCCAGCCCCTAAACCTTTAAGTTTTAATCACCAGAAGAAATATAGAAAAGTCATATAAGGGAATATATATAAAAGAGGACACATTTGTTTTGATGTGACTTTTTATACTTCTGCCGCCCTTTCCGAATATAACCAGTTGCTCTTGTTTCTAGTTGCCTTTGCCCTAGCTCCTCCCCTGAGCAGCTGGAGGGTTTATTTATTCATTCTGGTACCAAGAATCAAACTCACCACCTCAGACTTTCCAGACAGGGGCTATGCTACTGAGCAATATCCCCGGTCCAGCTGCAGGGTTTAAAGTCTTATGTCGAGCTTGAATTAAGCTAGAACATTTTTGCTTTTTTGAAGCAGGGTTTTGCTACATCATTGGGGGTCACCTTGAATTCAATGTGTAGTCTAGGATGGCCTTGAACTCAAGGCAGTCTTCCTACCTTTGCCTCCAGAATGCTGGGATTAGATACAGGTGTGCACCATCACACCCACACTGTTTTCATGTTTTTAAATGGATTTTTATGGGACCAGCGAGGTAGCTCAGTGGTCTAAAATGCCTGCTTAGGCAAGCTTAAGCAACCACAGGGACTGTGGTTCGATCCCTGGCACCACATGCTGTGCCAGCCCCACTGCCAGGGCAGGATGAGTCAGCCATAACATAAATAAATAAATAAATAATAACAAATAAAAATGGATTTTAAAAAATGCTATTTTATTTTTTTATATATATTTTTTATTTTATTTTTTAATTAATTAATTAATTTGCTTGTTTTTGTTTGTTTGTTTGTTTCTTTATTTATTTTGTGGCTGGCTCAGCCTGCCCTGGTGGTTGGGCTGGTGCAGCATGTGGTGCCGGGGATCGAACCACAGTCTCTGCAGTTGCCTGAGCTTTCCTAAGCAGGCGCTTTAGACCACTGAACCATTTCGCTGGCCCCTAAAAATGCTATTTTAGAACAGATGAAACTTACATGAAATTAAAAATTTTAGTGTCAAAAACAATGTTTTACTGTCCAGTGAAAAAAATTTATGGGAGCATAACCATGTTTATTTGTTAATATACTGTCTTCAGCTATGATTACAATGGCAAAGTTGAAGTAGTTGTAATGGAAATAGCGTGGGTCACACAATCTGAAATATCTGACTGTACAGGAAAAGTTGGCAAATTTCTTGGCTAGGTAAGGCTCAGGACTAACTGGCTATCCTTTTTCTAATTAAAAAAAATAGTAACAACTATACTCTCTATACACCAAAGACTTTCATTTTACCCTTCTCTCCATTTCCCAGCTTAAAAACAAAACAAAAAAAAAAAACAAAAAAACTCTCAAAAAGCCCCTAAGGGTCCGGCGAAATGGCTCAGTGGCCTAAAGCACCTGCTTAGGCAAACTTAAGACAACCGCAGGGACCACAGTTTGATCCCTGGCACCACATGCTGCGCCAGCCCCACCCCCAGTGCAGGCTGAGCCAGCCATAATATATATCACAACTGCATTAAAATCAGGCATTTCCTATGGTCAGAGTAAATTATTAGTGGAAATATATACTTAAATATGTCTCCCTATTTTGGGTCAGAAGCCTCCTGAAATTCATTTCCTCTCAGTCCTGATATGTGTACTAAAGTGTGGCAATATCTAGGGAAAAGTACTTTGTTTTTATTGGTAACATGAACAGTTTGTCTTTATGAACTGTACACAGTATTCTTTTTAACCCAGTGCACTCTGCTGTTTACGTAATGGGATACCTGGCTACAGCAATACAAACATGAGACACAGACTTAGAAGATTTGAATGATAGCTCTTATATCTTACTAGCTGGACAACTTTAGGCTTCAGGCTTCATCTGCAAAATGAGTTTACTGCTGGACATGGTGGTGCATGCCTATAATCCTAGCAGTTGGGAAGCTGAGGCAGGGGGATTGCTGCGAGCCCAAAGCCAGCCTAAACTATACAGCAAAGACTTGTCTTTAAAAAAAGAAAAGTTTGCCTAACAGTAGCTACATCACTACAGCAGTGAGGCACAGCTATGAAAGGGCTCAACAAATAAAAACACTGAAGGACTACCAATAACAAGAATTCTACAGCTGTGAGGATCTGCTATAGGTATACATGGGATGGAAGGAGGAATGAACTGAAAGAAGCAAAGTTAAGAGTGCAAGGAAGACAGAAAAAGAGAAATAGATAGGGAGGAGGGGAAGAAGTTGAAAATGGGAATAGAAGTGGAGACAGCAGGAGGGGGAAGAGGAAGAAGAGTGGGAGGAGAAAAAAGAAAACAGGTTAGGAAGGAGAGAGAGGGTAGAGTGAGATGGAAAGGAGGCCAGGAAATACAGGGTGAGGGAAGAGGAAAGTAGTCATTAAAGGGAAGAGAACAGATGTAGGGCTAGACTACTATTGTCTCTTGTTTATTATCATTTAACAACCTCCTGGCCACTCTGCCCTCAACAACTTGATCCTGATCTCAGAGTCTCTCTTTACTGCAAGAATATTTGATTTACCTTCTACCTGGCAGATACATTTAATACCCTGGCCTGTCAGTAAGATTTGTGGCTTCCTAGTGGTGGGATTACAGGTGAGTGCCACCACGCCCAGACTCCATCGTTGGCTTAGCACACCTGGAGGTGGGGCTGGTGCGGCATGCGGTGCCAGGGATAGAACCCTGGCCCCTGCGCTTACCTCAACAAGCACTTAGTCTGCTGAGCTATACCGCTGGCCCTGATGTTCAATTATTTTATTCTATTACTATTTTATTTTTTCAGTACTAAGAACTATACACAGAACTACACCCCCAGATTTTTTTTTTTTTAAATAGGGTCTCAGTAAGTTACCAGGTTGTTCACTGTGGGCTTCAATTTGTGGTTTTGCCTCAGCCTACGAGAGTGCTGGGAATGCAGGGATAAGCCACTATGCCTGGCTAAATTTACCTACTTAAAACACATGATTTCATGTATCAAATGGGCTCTTTTTTTTTTTTTTTTTAATGGCTGGCTCAACCTGCCCTGGGGGTGGGCCTGGCACAGCATGTGGTGCTGGGGATTGAACTGTGGTCTGTGGGGTTGCTTAAGCAGGCGCTTTAGACTGCTGAGCCATCTCGCTGTCCCTCAAATGGGCTCTTAACATTAACTACAAATTTTATGATTAGCTTTCTTTAGATAATGAACTTTTCCACCAGAAGTAATCAATTCATACCTTTTCTTCACTAATCATTCTGTTTCTCTTCACTTTCAGCTGATGCTTTTTACTGAGAAAATAAGTCATCAGATAGGGTTCTCACTACCTTCCTATTTTCAACCACCTTCAAAGCTTCCTGAAACTCCTATTACAAATAAATATTTTCCTCTTTAAAACCTTTTACAAAGCAAGGCATAGTGGTGCACACCTATGATCCCAGTATTTGAGAGGCTGAGGCAGAAGGATTGCAAGTTCAAGGCCAGCCTGGGCTAGACAGTGAGTTCAAGATTAGCCTAAGAAAAAGAAGAAAAGAAGGAAAAGGAAAAGAAGAAGGAAGAGGAAGAAAAGGAGGAGGAAGAGGAAGAGAAGGGGAAGAAGAAAGAAGAGGAGGAGGGGGAGGGGGAAGAGGAGGAAGAGGAAGAAGAGGAGGAGGAGGAAGAGGAGGAAGAAGAAGACGACGACGACTAGCCTGAACTAGATCCTGTCTTTAAAAAAGACATTTGTGGTTGTCTAAGCCCTACCATATATGCTTTTTAAAAACACATCTGCTTTCTCTTTTCAAGTTGACTTTCCTTTACTATCCAATCATTCCTAGGAATTGAAATACAAGTTCTGGTATAGCACTGCCCAATCGAAGGGAAAATTGTACCCTGTCCAATATAGTTGCTGCTAGCTACAAGTTACTACTGAGTACTTGAAATGCAGTATGTGAGGACGCAACTTTTAATTTGTGTGCGTGCGTGTGTGTATGTGCAAAGTCTCACTAGTCAGCTCAGACTCATAGTGATCCTCCTGTTTTCAGCCTCCCTAGTGCTGGGATTACAGGCATGTGCCACCACGCCCGGACTTCAACTTTTAATTTTACTTGATGTATTGAAATAGCCACCTGAGGCTCCCGGCCACCCTGTTGGACAGCACTGCTCCTATGTCCTATACTTACCACATTTGCCTTGACTCATTCTATTGTTTTCATTCACTTCCTATCCACATCTCTTTCAATATAGTTTTAAATTAAATAAGTGTGTGATCTGCTTTGGCCAAGATCCTCAGTATCAGCAGGTCTGTTGCAAAGCGACATTCAGTATTACACTACAACACACTCCAAATCTGTCTTCTCTTTAGTGGGGCGCCCCTTTCTCCTGGTTATCTTCCGGACTCTGGCTTCTGCTCAGGCTCTTCCTGCTCCTTTCCATCTCAAGGCTTTCAGTTCTTGGATTCCTTTTTCTCCCCTTAAAGTTTACTACAATAATAAGGGGGCAGGAAAATGGAGTTACGATGACAAACTTTCCACTACGTTACTATATGATCTTGCCTATAACGTTTACAAACCCTAACGCCTGACTGACCTGCCGCAGCCTAAGCCCTGGGCTTTTCACCCTGTGCCCTCCCACTTCGCGCCGCCGTGGCCTCACTGCCCTTCCGCGCTTCCCTCCCTTGGCGGGATACTTCACGCAGCCTTTTCCTGGTTCGGCTCTTTCCCAGCCTTACGTCTTGGCTGAAATATTACCTCTGAAGAGGCCCTCATGACCACCTCAACCAAATCATATGCTGCTAGTTTTTCCTTGGTTTATGCCTATCTGTGCGACCTCTCCCTGAATGGAAAATCTGGTGAACACAGACAACAGCTTTGGCGCTGCTGGGCGTCGCGTGCCAGCCACTCGCCCGGCTGCGGGACCACGGCGGCCCTGGGCGAAGCGTCCCTGGCCTAACGCCAAAAGCCGCGTCTTCCCAGGCTGACGCGGATCCCAGGACGCGAACGGAAGCTGCGGGAGGGGCACTCCCGGAAGCGGGCGCAGACGTACACGCAGGCAGAGGCTCCGCCCCTTCCGGCCCCGGCGGTCGCCGGCGGCTGAGCGGCGGGGCTCCGCGCCCGTTCGGCCCGCCCCTTTCCCCGCCGCTGTCAGAGCCGCGGTGTATGCTGAGCCGCTGCCACTGCCGGCTGCAGCACGTTGTGGGCCCGAGCTTCTCGCTTCTGACCTGTCGGCCGCTTCGCTGCGTTCCTCGCCTAATGAAGCCTCTGGTCGTGTTCGTCCTTGGCGGTCCCGGCGCTGGCAAGGGGACCCAGTGCGCCCGCATCGTGGAGGTGAGGCCGGGTGGCGACAGGCTGCTGAGCTGCTCTCGGCGCGACGGGTCCGCGCCCGCGAGCTCCGCTGCAGACTATGCGCCCCGGCCGCCACCGCGCCGTCTGCGTGGCGGAGCCGAGGGGCGGCGGCGCGCTGCGTATAGGGGCGCGGAGCCGGCAGCCACCTCCGGGGTGGGGGAGACCGCTAAGGGCTCCTTTGTTCCCGCACCACTTCTTGCGAATAGTTGTGGGAATCAGATGCGACCAGCGAGTGGCTGGGAGAGGGGACCGGGTCGTCAACCTCGGGGCCCGGCGCGCGGAGATTGGTGTCGTGGAGGGTGAGGGCAAGGGGACCCAGATTTGGGCTTGACGTCGCGTGCTGCTGCTTGAGACACTTTTTCTCCCCGCCCAGCCTGAACTTGGGGCCCGCAGCTGACCCTTTTGTACCTAGGAAAGCTTCCCTTAGGGTCCTGGTGTGACTTTCAGAGTGCTCGGGGCAGGGCCAGCGACAGGCTTTCCCTAGTGGTATGATGAACAGCGATAGGGTGGTGTCCTAAGCCCCGGCTTCAACCTTTGGCAGCACTACCAACTCATGCTTTGTCCTTAGGTGAGTCACTTCCTTTCTGAGCCAGTGGTGACCCTTGTTTAAAAAAAGAAAAAGAGGCTCTGTACCCAGGTTGAGAGTATCCAACACCTCTTAACTTTAAATGCTGTTAATTTTCTTCTTCTTGTATGTATGTATGTATGTATGTATGTATTTATTTATTTATTTGTGTAAGGTGTGGTGAGTTGCCAGTTTAGTTCTATTAACAGTTTTCCCTGTAGGGTGACCTGATACATGGCTAGCTGCAGTGATGCTATGAGGAAGCCTTAATGAACAGGCCTGGGAAAGTTTGGAGGATGAGAGAAATGAGATTCTTATAAACTGGAGAGATGGCCAGTGGTGCTATAAAACAACTGGAGAACACTGTGAGGCTCGGTGATGAACAGATTTTTATCACTGGCCTGGTGTGGTACACACTTGTAATCCCAGTAGTCTTGTATGCATAGCCAAGAGGATCACAAATTTGAGCTCAGCCTGGATGACTTGGCGATTTAGACATCCCTGTCTCACAAAAAATAAATGAGTGGCTGGGCATGTAGCTCAGTGGCCCTAGGTTCAAGCATTAGTATTGAAAAAAGCAGAGGGTTGGCGTAGAATTGGAACTAAAATAATTTTTCCTTTCCCAGGATATTGTCTATATTCACTTTGGGAGTTTACTTTTTTCCTATGTTCATTCAACCAACTCTTGCTCAATATTTTATCCTTGAAAGAGTATCCAAACAAAGTAGAATTCTAAGTGTAAGAAGTTCTAAGAGTAATTATGTATTCTACAAGTGTATTTATAATTATGTCATTTTTAGGAACCTGTTCACTCCAAAATACATAGCATCTTATTTTAATTAAAATTCTGTTTTGCTTTTTAAAAGACAAGTGGCAAGCACATGATTTCGTGTGTGTGTGTGTGTGTGTGTGTGTGTGTGTGTAACCAGGGATTGAACTCAGGCCCTTGCACTTGGCTGGCAAGCGCTTATTCTACTGAGCTATCTCCCCAGCCCTACATTTGTGTTTTACATATGAAATAAATGGTAGGGGAAGGAGGAAAGGCTTTAAAGTTAAACGTGAGTATTTGAATCCTGACTCTGCCATTGTTGTTACTCAGACCCCAGAGAAGTTACTTTTTCTTTAGGTCCGGTGCAAAAAGTAGAAAATCGAAGTGCCTGTTTTAACAGTTAGTGGTATAGCCTGTAATCCCAGCACTAGAGAGTCTGAGACAGGATGATTTTGAGTTCAAAGCCAGCCTGGGCTCCATACTTTAGGATGAGCCTAAGCCATACAAAGTAGCAAGATCCTGTTTCAAAAACCAAACGGGTCTTTTAAATAAATTTTATTTATTTTGTTTCTCCTCTTTTGCTTTGAGACATGGTCTAGCTATGTAGTTGAGGCTGGCCTTGCACTTGATATGATCCTTATGCTTAAGCCTCTTGAGTACTGGAATTACAGGTATGTACCACACACCTAGCTCTGACCTTCTGATTCTAAATCTGTTCTAATATGTTTTTTAAAATAAATTGTTTTGGGGGCCGGGGAGATAGCTCCATGGCACAAGTGCCTGCCTGGCAAGTGCAAGTTCATGAGTTCGAACCCCAGTCCCGCAAAAAAAAAAAAAAAAAAAAAAAAAATTGTTTCCTAAATCAGTGCAATACTTTATTAGAATTATACATTGAGAGTGGATTTTATACTGTATAATGATTTCTTTCTAAAAAATCAGTGGAGATGCTGTTATTTTTGAATTATTATTATTATTATTATTATTATTATTATTATTATTATTATTTGTCTTTTTGATATAGAGTCTCGCTATGCAGTTCAGGCTGGCCTTTAGCTCACTTTATAGTCCATGCTGGTCCTGCCTCAGCCTCCCAGGTGCTGGGATTACAGGCATGTACCAACATGCCCAGCTGAATTAATTTTTAAAATTAAGCTTTAGGTATTTGTATTTATTGTTTTGGCCTAGGAGAGATTATGGCACTGAATCTTATCTTTGAAAACTAACACAATTTTGCAAGTGTTAGTTGGAAGGAATATTTAAGCCTCCTGTTTTACAGATTGTGAACATGTTTGCTTACATAAACAAATTATGGCTGAAGCTGATACCTATGCCAGAAAGCATACTGATTATCAGTGTCATAACTTCTCCCTACACTCTGTGGTTATTTACACCTCCTACACTCATATTTTAGTAGTTGTACTGGAGATTGAATTCAGGGCTTTGTGTATGTTTCGCAAACACTCTACCACTAAGCTTTATTCCCAGCCTAAGTAACTCATATTTTGTGCGGCCATCCTACTTAGGACACTTCAAAAAAATTTTGGTTGGTATTTGACTTCACGTCTAGAGAAATCAGAAACTTGGTGGTATCTATCTTTGTATGTCCATCATTGAACATTATTCCTGGTTCCAATAAGTACTGAATAAGTGTGTATTGAAAGGATATTGATAAAAAATATTAACTTAATCCTGGAGATGTGTAAATTAAAAAAAAAAATTGATCCCTTAGGGACATCTAAGTAGCAGTTGGCTCCAATTTCTGGACCAGAAGTATGAATGAAACTTGCCTGCCTTTCTCAGGCTTCTCATGTGACACTTATGGTTTACTCATAGTGAATTAATGGTAATGCTGAGCAAATTTTCCTTTGAACAGATTAATACTGAAAAACAAGATAGGAAATTATGTTGTATGTTAAAGTCCAGTGTTTCAGAATAGGAATCTTTGATCTTGGTGGGATAGGGTGAAGTAGCAGTAATTGTTTTTGTTAAAGAAAATTTAAATTACCCGTGAAATAGATGGTGCACAGAACTCTCCACTCTTCTGAAGCCTCACTGTTGTATTAAGGGTCTTATGACATGGAATTTTTATGTTGAGAACTTGGAGGAGGGGAGAGTATCTTTGAATTATTGTATTTACTGTTTTTCTTTTTGAAACTTTCATTTTTTCCTTTCTGTTCTGAGTTACAAAAATAATACACTACTGGAGAAAAGCTAATGTACAATTGTTGGGAAATGTTAAATCTTTTCTAATCCTGAGGTCACCAGTATAAACTACTTGCCTCATTGCTTGCTTCTCTTTCTTTTCTTTTCTTTTCTTTTCTTTTCTTTTCTTTTCTTTTCTTTTCTTTTCTTTCTTTCTTTCTTTCTTTCTTTCTTTCTTTCTTTCTTTCTTTGTTTTTTCTTTCTTCTTTCTTTCTTTCCTCATAGCCTTCTTAATTTTATTTCCTTCTTTCTTTCCTTTTTTTTCCCTTTTCCTTTTTGAGACAGTTTCACTATGCAGCTCAGGCTGGCTTCAAATCTGGCAATCCTCGCACCTCAGCTACTCGAGTGCTGCGGTTACAGGTGTGTGCCATCATGCCCAGCTCTCAATGTTCTCAGTAGAAATATTCTTTTTTTAGTTCTTCATATTCTCGTAACCATTTTGTTTTTCCTCTGCAAAGATTTTTCTCCCTGTAGTTTTTTTTTTCTTTTCTTTTTTGTACCAGGGATCAAACTCAGGACCTTGTGTTTGCCAGGCAGATATGTAAGCCACTGAGCTATCTCCCTGGCCAGGACTGTTTTTTTAAATATATCATGAGTCTCTGTAGATCTTTAGCTATAAATTTAATTCATTTTTATCTCTGCAGAATATTGTGAATATTAGCAGTGGCATGGTTGAAAACCCAGGGTTGCTTTGGGGAGGTTATTTTGCTATTGTGAAGAGCACTTCAACAAATTTCCTCACATCACTGGGAAGCTGGGTCCAGATGATTTGAGGATATCTGTTCTCATTCTTCTCTTCCCTTCTTTGTGTTTCAATGAAAGAATTCAGTCAAGATAAAAAGTGGCCTTGTAGAATAAACACTATTGTAAAGCTGATACAGAGTTGTATTGCTTCAGACAAGGTGAATAGTACCATGAAGGACTCCATGTTCAGTACAAGTTGGACACCCTTGAATGTACACCATTAGTCCTGGGGCTCAGGAAACTATGGTGATTATAATGCTGACATTATCCTCAGAAATTACTTGGGAATTGCAAAATGTCTAACTTGTTCTTTTCAGATGGTCAGTGTTTCCTCAGTTTTATTTATGTAAGAAATTTATAGTTATGAATAATGTGCTAATCAAATCAGATGTCATTCCAAAGTGGGATGGACTTTAAACAAGATTTCTCTTTCTGGCATCCTTGGGCCTTAGGTCATGGCAACCAAGTATGCTATGTACCTTGTTCTGGGATGTCACTGTACTCTGTGTGGTTGCTTTGAATGTGAGACCTAATAAATTATTATAGATATATGTTGAGGTCTTTATTCCTCCATTTCCCTGTAGCTGGCAAATCATACTATATTAAACCCCCTTGAACCTGCTGGCTTGTTAATGTCTACCTAATACCTGTCAGTGTAACTTTGTACAGTAGTACCTCGGTGTAGACCATTAATTGGTTGAGGAAAGTGTATTGAGTATCAAAAATGACAAGTGCCAAACAATTTTAGCTGGAAAGGGTAGCAAGTCATGAGGCAGTGACATCAAGTTCTAGATTTCCTGGTTATTATCAAACAAGTTCAGCATAAATTTCTATACCAATTGCAACAATTTTCAAAGCAGTCAAGTACCAAGGTATGGCTGCATGTAGATGCTTTTCTTTTGTATGCAAAGTTCCTAAAAATGGGTTGCTGGATCAGAGAGATTATGTACATTTTTTATTTTAATGGGCAATTATCCCATTTTGAAAAACATTGTATTAGGATTCTGAAGGGTAACAATGTACAGATCTAGATAATATAAGGGGATTTATTTTGGGGATCAGCTCACACATTGTGGAGATCACATAAGCTAGAGAACTACAGAAGTGTGAAGGCTGGAGGTCTGAAAGCAGAGAGTGGATGTTGTTCCTCCAAAACACTGTCCTAACAATTCTCAGTGAATTTGTTAGATGCCTGCAAACAGTCGTGAAGGCTGATCATTACTCATTCTGCTGATCCATGTGGTGTCTCTTTTGTGACACTTGATATACCTGGCCAGAAATGTTTTAGCAGCCTTATGGGTGTTCCTTAACACAGTCATATTGACATCTAACATCACACATTATATTAGGTATTACTGTTAATCTATTTCTTTTTTATTATGGTACTGAGGATTGAATTCAGGGTTTCTGCAGTGAGCTGTGTCCCCAGCCAGCCTTTTTATCTTTGGAGACAGGGTCTCAATAAATCACTAAATTGCTCAATATGGTTTGAATTTGGCATTTCCTGCCTCATCTTCCCAGAGTGCTGATACTATAGGTGTTGGCTACCACACCCATTATTTTTTTAGTGAGAATGGTCTCACTGTGTAGCTCAGGCCGGCCTCAAACTCAGAGGGATTCTCCTACCTCAGCCTTCCTAGTGCTGGGATTATAGGCTGAGATAAGTAAGAATATGCTGTGCTGCCAAAAGTTTATAGTATAGAGGCAGACAAGGATGTTAATCAGTGGTGACTATGGGTATTGTGATAAGTGCTATGGTAGAAAAATGCCACAGCTATCATTTAGTTGAGGAATTTTAGCCCAGTGAGTCAGGGAAGGCTTGCTGCAGGAGCTGACTGGGTGGCATCACTTGGGAAGAACAGTGGGCCAAAAGCAGCTTGGAAATGTGAGGCATGCAGAACACTTAAAACTGTTGCCCTCCCATAGGCAAGTGGAGGTTCAAGTCTGAGGAAAGCCTATGAGTAAACTGACAAAGTGAGGCTCAAACAAACAAGCAAACAAAACTTCCTGGAGCTGGGCACGCTGATGCATGCCTGTAATCCCACCAGTTGAGAAGCTGAGGCAGGAGGACCAATGTGAGTTCTTTGAATGACATAGTAAGACCCTGTCTCAATAAATAAAAAAAAAAATAAGCCACTTCCTGGGAGCGAAGTGTGTGCTGCATTTGTGGGTGGGGTGACTTAGAAGATTTCATTGGGAAGTGGAGATAGATACCTGCTAGGATTTCATGATAAAAGCTAGATAAGAATTCTGCAGATGTTAAAGTTTAATTATGAATTATTTTAAAAGGGTTTTTCCTTTAGTGTTGCTTCTTCAGGGAGAGTGCAATGTCTTTGTGGATGAGAACTCTTATCTTGCTCCATCTTTTTTTTGAAGATCAGTTGAAACCTATTTTATTTTATTTCGTTTGAATACCTATTTTAAAGAATTATCTATAACATAACCCAAAAATGATATTTACCAATAAAATTTCTTAATTTTCTTATATACTTCTCTAGAATCGGAAGAGAATTTATTATTTAACAGTGGAA